>CAUYLG010000763.1:0-42410 GCA_963573385.1 Cacajao melanocephalus
GCCTTTTTGCACTGGTTTCTTCCCATTTTTGTGGATTTATCCACCTGTCGTCTTTGTAATTGCCGACTTTCAGATTGGGTCTGAGTGGACGTCCGGCTTGTTGGTGACGAAGTTTTTTCTGTTTCTTAGTTTTCCTTCAGCGGATGCCCTTCCCCACAGAGCTAGGCCTTCCTGGGTTCAGCTGTGCTTACTGTGAAACTCTCAGTCCTCAGCGCTTCCAATTGCTGTTCTCCTTGTGGGATGGGACTAGCCAAGCCCGACTCAAAGGGCACCCAGTCCCGTATACTCCGCACTGAGAAGTGCCGCGCCGGGGCGCCGGTGAAACAGCCGCGCTGACCAAAAGAGTCGCGCTGTCGACCCCTGTGGCTCCTCCGTTGAGTAGCTCCCAGTTTGTGGGCAACAGAAATTCGTCTGAAATTGTGGCGTCCACTCACTCTCTGCGCTTTCACTGGGAGCTACAATCCTGAGCTGTTGCTAATCAGCCATCTTGGCTCTCTGCCCGGTGATGAAGTTTTTTCGGTTTCTTAGTTTTCCTTTGGCGGACGCCCCTTCCCCACAGAGCTGGACCTTCCCGAGTTCGGCTGTGCTTGCTGTGAAACTCTTAGTCCTCAGCGTTTCCAATTACTGTTCTCCTTGTGGGGATGGGACCAGCAGAACCCGACTCAAAGGGCACCCCGTCCCATATACTCCGCACCGAGAAGCGCCGTGCCGGGGTGCTGGCAAAACAGCCACGCTGGCCAAAAGAGTTGCGCTGGCGACCCGTGTGGCTCCTCTGCTGGGAATCTCCCGGTCTGTGGGCAACAAAAATTCGTCTGAAAGTGCGGCGTCCACTTGCTCTCTGCGCTTTCACTGGGAGCTACAATCCTGAGCTGCTGCTAATCGGCCATCTTGGATCCAATTTTTATCTTTTTATGAAAACATAATTAATGTTTTCTTGGAATGTATTGAATAGTATTTAAGGCTTCCTTCAGACTTACTATGTAGCATTTTACCCATTTGTAGTTGTGATTTTTTTATTTTTAATTTTTTGAGACAGAGTTTTGCTCTTGTTGCCTAGGCTGGAATGCAATGGTGCAATTTTGGCTCACCCCAACCTCCACCTGCTGGGTTCAAGTGATTCTCCTGCATCAGCCTTCCAAGTAGCTGGGATTACAGGCATGCACCACCATGCCCAGCTAATTTTGTATTTTTGGTACAGACGGGGTTTCTCCATGTTGGTCAGGTTGGTCTTGAACTCCTGACTTCAGGTGATTAGGCCTCCCAGAGTGCTGGGATTATAGACATGACGAAGAGAGTTAATCAATTTTCAGGAAAACAACAAAAAAACCTGTCTCCAAATTGGTTGAAACAAAATACAAAATAGCATAGGAGAAAGTGATTCTGGAAATCTTGGAAAGCCCAGTGTAAAGCAATCTGTCATTCTTATCAAGCTGGGTGAAATTTTTCAAAATAAATTAGAAAGTCTCACCAACACAACTTAAAATCTTCTGGGTTTTTTTTTTCTTTCATATTTTTACAGTTTTCTTTATATGTGAAACAGGTGAAATGATTTTGATTGTAAAATGTCATTTATTCTATCTCCTGTTTAGGTTAAAAAAAAAAAAAAACAAAAACCTGATCCCTCCCTATCATCTCACTCAGAAGATTTTAAGACTTTCTCAGAATTTTCTTTTTAACTTACTGGATAAACATTCCTCTCTGCTGATTGTGAAGATGACTGTCTTAAAGGTGTTTCAAGAGCCCACACTTACCTTTTTCCCCTCTGTTTTTAGGCTAGGTCATAATTTCAATTTCCCTTTGGTTTTACTTTTCTCAGTTGATTATAAGCTCAAAGCTACAAGAGGAAAAATGCTGTTGTAGACCTGTTTATTTAGGATGATCTTTTAGAGGAAAACACCCGAGCCCTCATTTCTCAATGTCAAGTTGAACACCATTCATGTGGATGGTAATTGTCAAGAATCATATTTGTAACCACAAAGAACAATAATCTCACACTGTATTCTGGGTTAAATGCTTCTGTGTTTGAATTGATTTTGTAGAGAGGTAACTGGTTCGAGAATGAGAACATTTGTGTGTGTGTGTGTGGTTTTTTTTTGTTTGTTTGTTTTTGTTTTTTTTTGTTTTTGTTTTTTTTGAGACAGAGTTTTGGTTTTGTTGCCCAGGCTGGAGTGCAATGGTGTGATCTTGGCTCACTGCAACCTCTGCCTCCCGCGTTCAAGTGATTCTCCCACCTTAGCCTCCTGCGTAGCTGGGATTACAGGTGCACACCACCATGCCTGGCTGATTTTTGCATTTTTGGTAGAGATGGGGTTTCAACCACATTGGCCAGGCTGGTCTTGAACTCCTGACCTCAGGTGATCCGCCTGCCTTGGCCTCCCAAGTGCTGGGATTACAAGCGTGAGCCACCACGCCCGGCCTGTTTATTTGTGTTTCATGGTATTATATACATTCTCACTGTCACCATTCTCAGGGCTTTATCAATGCCACATAAAAAACACACCTTTTGATTTCCTCCCTTTTTACCTGTGCTAGTAACTCATTTAATGCCTTGTTCCCCCCTTCTTGAAGCTTCTTCTAGTCACTTAGTCTAGAGGTTGAATTTTTCTTTATCCTGTCACTGCTTGTAGCTTGTGCATTTCTTTTAGGCATTTGTTCCTTGGTAATGCATAATTTCATAATTATTAAGTATACATAACTCATACCTTTTAAACTGCAAAATTTCTCAAAGATTAAACTAACTTAATGACCTTTATGTCTCCATGGCATTTTATAATACCTTAGCATTTCATAAAATTCAAATATATAATAGGAAGTGTGTTTGACATTCTCATAGTAATAGAATAAGCAATACTAATGGGGTATATAGCTCAGTTTGGCACAATTTTAAAAATTTAATTCTTAGACAATTATTTTTATTATTTGAATATAACATTGTTCAGGCTTGTCAACTATTTTAGGAGTCAAAATTGATTCTTAGAATTTCCTGGTTAGGTGATAGGAATTCAAATTTTACTTAGTCACCATGATTTGTATAAGTTACAGAAGCAAGTTGAAAGTAAAGCCCTGGATTCTAGGCATGGTATTCTGAATCTCTATGCCCTAGACTTCAGTTTATTGCCTTGGATTATATTTAGGTATGTGTTGTATATATGTTTACTTTCCTTGGATTTTGAACTCTCTGTTTTATACATGTACTTTATAACCTTTCTTTTGTTAGGTTACAAATACTTTAAATTGTACATTCTGTTTCATCTAGTAAAATCCAAGAAGAAAAAATACTGAGACTAATAATATGTTAATTTTTACATTATTGTCAATCTAATAGTACATTTTGGGACCTAATTATAATGAGGAAGAATAGCTGGAATAGAGGGACTGGTGTTCTATCCAATTACTCTCCATGTGACCTTGGCAGTTTTCGTTGGATCTTAGTTTTCTCATCTGCAGAATGGGATACAGTGCTTTTCATACCTATTTACAGGGTTAAATAAGTTTAATATATGAGAAAGTACTTCACAGTGGAAAAGTCTGCGTGAATGTAAAGTATTACTGTTGCTGACATAATAAACATATTAGTGTCAGTAGAAATTGTGAGTCATTTATAAAGATAATAGGCTATGATCTTCTTAATATTTGACTAGTAGTGTCTATAGAATTATCTCTCTTTTTGGTCAACACAAAGCAGTAAAACCATGTTTTCAAATTATTATTTGGTTACCCAGGTTAATACTGACATGGATTATTTTAGAAGTATAGGCTTCATGTTGAGTTTTGTAAAGAGCTTTTTCTTTGTTAAAACATTTTCAGACTTCAAATAACCATTGTGTAAAAACCCTTTTACACCAATGTATCTTTAAATAGTTTTGATCATTTTATTTAAAGAAGCTGAACCAAAAGTTCTTCACTTTCAAGAGCGGCAAAGTCTTTCCATATGTATGTATGTATGTTACACATATGGAAAGACTTTGCCGCTCTTGAAAGTGAAGTGTGTGTGTGTGTCTGTGTGTGTGTGTGTATACATGCATATATATATATGTATATATATATATAAATGTTCTATTTTAAGTATGTTTTTTGGCATACATATTTGTAGAAGAAAAGATTTGTAATTGTATGATATGAATGGATACAGTCTTTTCATTATAGAAATCTGTCATCATTCTGTGTTTAGATTTGAATGCCAATATGTGATCTTACACGTGGAGCCAGAAACTTGCATAGAAATGTAATAAGAATAAGAATCTTGAATAGAAATCTTATCACAATTTCTTTGAAGAATTTAAGAAGGAATTAGAATTGCTTTCATATTATAAATTCTCACCATTGAAAGGTGTAATAGTAAATGAATCTTTATATTATGCCTCTAGTTATCTTTTAAGAGTCACTTTTTATAATATACCCCTTTTGAAAAGTGCCACACTGATGATTTCAGGTTGCCTGTCAGTGTAATAATATATAATACTTTCAGTTGTGGTGTCAGTTGTTTATTTTATATTTAGGGAGCACATATCTCAGAACAGTTCAGGAAAGACATAGAAAAGCAATTGTCATTTATAAAGTGTCTGTTATGTGCCAGAAAGTCAGCTAGATTTTTTCTCATGGTTTATTTAGTTCTAATATCAACCTAAGTATCAATTTACCAATGAAGAAACCAAGATGCAGGGATTAAGTAATTTGCTTAAGAACATGTAACTGTCTGATTTCAAAGTCCCTATTCTATCCACTCTACTCCCTCTATAGTAAGAGCAGGTATAAATGTCTATGTTATTGTTAATAAAGACTTTTACAAAATGAAGTTCTAATTTGCTTAGGATGTTTTTCTTTTCTTTTTTTTTTTTTTTTTTGAGACAGTGGAAAGGGGTCCAGATACAGACCCTGAAAAAGCAGGGTTCTTGGATCTTGGGCAAGAAAGAATTTGGGGTGAGTCCACAGAGTAAAGCAAAAGCAAGTTTATTAAGGAAGTACAGGAATAGGCCAGGCGTGGTGGCTCATGCTTGTAATCCCAGCACTTTGGGAGGCCAAGGCGGGTGGATCATAAGGTCAAGAGATTGAGACTATCCTGGCCGATGGTGAAGCCCTGTCTCTACTAAAAACAGAAAAATTAGCTGGGCGTGGTGGTGTGCACCTGTAGTCCCAGCTACTTGGGAGGCTGAGGCAGAAGAATCACTTGAACCCGGGAGGTGGAGATTGCAGTGAGCTGAGATTGCACCACTGCACTCCAGCCAGGTGACAGATCAAGACTCTGTCTCAAAAAAAAAAAAAAAAAAAAGTACAGGCATAAAAGCATGGCTACTCCATAGAGCAGCCTTGAGGATGGCTGGCTGGCTATTTTTATGGTTATTTATTGATTATATGCTAGACAAGGGGTGAGTTATTAATGAGTTTTCCTGGAAAGGGGTAGGGATTTCCCCCAGAACTGAAATGTTCTTACCCATTTTAGACCATATAGGGAAACTTCCAGACATTGCCATGGCATTTATAAACTGTCATGGCACTGGTGGGAGTGTCTTTTAGCAATCTAATGCATTATAATTAATGAATAATGAACAGTGAGTACTACCAGAGGGTTTTGATGGGTTTTGGCCTGCCTCTTTACCTTGTCTTGTTATATCAGCAGGGTCTTTTTGACCTGTATCTCCTGCTGACCTCCTAGCTCATCCTGTAACTAAGAATGCCTAACCTCCTGGGAATGTAGCCCAGTAGGTTTCAGCCTTATTTTACCCAGCTCCTATTTAAGATGGAGTTGCTCTGGTTCAAATGCCTCTGACAACAGGGTCTTGCCCTGTCACCTAGGTTGAATTGCGGTGGTGTGATTATAACTTACTGCAGTGTTGAACTCCTGAGCTCAAGTGATCCTTCCACCTCAGTCTCCCAAGTTGCTAGGACTACAGGCATGCACATTTTTGTTTATTCAAATTCCTCTGCTAGGCTACTTTTACTTTAGAGATGAATTGTAGGTCTAAAGTCTAATTTTATTAAAATTTAAAATTTTTAAACAATTAGATTTAGTAGAGTAAGACTGGAAGGGCTTCTTTTAAATTAGACGCAGGCTTAGCAAATAGATCACTTTCTATAAAGGGTATCTATTATTGTTTTATTTAATTTTTTGAGACAGGATCTTACTCTGTTGCCCACGCTGGAGTGCAGTGGCACAATCTTAGCTCACTGCGCCCTCTCTCCCAGGCTCAAGTGATCCTCCCACCACAGCCTCCCAGGTAGCTGGGACCATAGGCGGGCACCACCACATCTGGCTAATTTTTGTGATTTTTTTTTGTAGAGATGGGTTTTCACAATGTTGCCCAGGCTGGTCTCAAACTTTTGGGTTCAAGCAATCCACCCAAAGTGCTGGGATTACAGGTGTGAGCCACTGCGCCCAGCCAGCTACTACTATTTTAACTACACCTTTTAAAATAGCCTGTTTTACTCTCCAGGTTTATTTGAAAATAATACAGAGTTTTGCAAGGTTTTAATAATATCTAAGATTTATTGATTGCTGATTTTGTTGTCATATCTTGATATCTTTGTCTGATTAATTACTATTGGTATTTTGGTTTTTAGCTTTTGCTGTTGTTTTTATTCAGGCAACTATACTATTCGGGATTTTTATTAGTTGAAGAGAAATATAAGTGCTAAGTCCAGTTAAAGTTCTTTGGGCTTTGGGAACCTTGGGCTAGAGAGCTTTGGGCTAGATTGATGTCTTTCAGGTTGTTCTGTACTTGGGAACGTTATCTGGTTTTCTCAACAGTCCTACATCCAGCCATCTCCTTATTTGTCAGAAACACAGACTTGGTATATTTGTTGCTTCCATTCCTTAAGAAGTTTTAAATAGAATTTGTTAATACTTAGCCTTTCTTCATGGGGACGTAGCTGGGAACCTTGATTCTCTATGCTAACTGAAAAAAGCCAGAGGACATGTTTGGGAAGTTACAGTCTCTCTAGCAAGAGGATCCAGATTCGAATCTGGACACTTGGCAACAAAAATCTAGATTTTAATGGGTATATTGTTTGAAACTAGCAAGTTGGAGAGTAAAATATTCCTGGTGTTTTTGCTTATTTAACTGGTACCGTTAGGATAATGTCTTAGCTTGAGAATGAACTTTGTTATTGGACCACGCTATTCAGAGAGGGATTGGTTGGTCTAGAATTGATCAAGAATTAGAAACATTTACTCATAAGCTTGTATCTTGCACAGAAATACACTAAGTTATCTTGAGGTTATCTACGTCTAACACAATTTTATTATTGTACTTCAAAGTCTCAACTGCAGAAATAAAGACAGAATTACTTGGCTAGATTTTGGAATGTGGGCTCTCAAGAAGACTTAAGTGTTTCTGAAATTTGAAAATAATCCATCCAGATCCTTGGTTGTGATGGGTGTGTGTATCTGTGCTTAATTGATGTTTTTGAGTCCTTCGTTTGTAGAGGACAGTGTCTCCTTGTGCTTGTGGCATGGAGTCTTGCTTGTTTCTCTTTGGCCCTTACAAGACATAGAAAGGGCTATTGCTCATTTAGGGATAGATGAGCGCTGTACTCCAGGACAGAAAGGTACAGGGTTTTCAAAGGAGTGGCAAGTTCTTGGATTTTTAAAATCAGAGTTTTCTCATTTATGCCTCCTTTTTCTAAATTACAGCTTTTTCTTCTTCTTTGTTCTCTATTTCTCACACTCCTTATTTCTTCTGTTTTTGTGGGTGGTGGTAAGAAAGAAAGGTTAAATACAGTCTTTTTACATTGATTGCACATTTTTTTCTGGTACTTCAAAGTTATGTGCATTTTAAGTATATATGATGTTTTTTCTTTCTGAAATGTTTTTAGTGTTCTAGAAATGTTTATAACTTGTACCTAAATTAATGTTCTAAATATTAAATACTTAGCTTTTGTTTTTGTTTTGCATCATTCACACATCAAAAAACACAAAAAAGTTACACAGTACAATCTTCCCTCTTCCACAGTTGCGTAATTCCCAATTCCCTTCTGGTAGTGAGTGATTTTAGTTGCTTGTTTATTCTTCCCAAAATTAAAAAATTCATACACAGATCCGTAAAAACATATTTTTCTTGTCAAATTATATCTACATACATATCTTCCCTTTTATTTGTTTAACATAAAATACAGTTTGAGGATCTTTCTACATCAGTACATGAAGAGTTTCTGTCTGTGTGATTAACCATTAGAGAGTATCATAGGGCTACAATGAATACCCCTCATATACCAGACCTGGAAAATTTCTGCTGGGCCAAAGGGTGCTTGCCTTTCTAATTTTGCTAGTTGTTGTAAAAGTGACTTATGGTACTACCAGCATTGCATTAGTACATTTATTTTCCTTTATTTTTAAAATATAAACTTGTGATTAAGTTGGATACAACTTTTGCAAAAGTCACATATAATTTATATATGGTAAGACTCAACCTTTTAAAGTGTAAAATTCCGTGAGTTTTAATGTGTGTACAGTCGTGTCACCACTACAACCAAAATCAAAATTAAGACATTTTCATTGCCCTGAAAAGATCCCTTGTGCCTTTTTGTAGTCAGTCCTCTCTGCCTAGCCTGCCTCTGGCAACCAGTGATCTGATTTCTATCCCTGTAGTTTTGCCTTTTTAAGAATGCCTTGTAC
This sequence comes from Cacajao melanocephalus, assembly GCA_963573385.1. Classification (NCBI taxonomy): domain Eukaryota; kingdom Metazoa; phylum Chordata; class Mammalia; order Primates; family Pitheciidae; genus Cacajao; species Cacajao melanocephalus. Next base: position 8,612 of record CAUYLG010000763.1, read on the forward strand.
TGTACATAGAGTCATATAGTGTATGGTCTTTTTTTGCGTGACTTTTTCTACTAAGCATAAGCTTTTGAGATTCAGCCATACTGTTATGTATCAATGGTTTGCTTCTTTTTGTTATTGAATAGTATTTCATTGTATAGATGTACTAAAATTTGTTTATTCTTTCTCCAAGTGATGAATATTTAGGTTGCCTCTAGTTTTTGGCACTTATGAATGAAGCTGCTATAAATGTTCATGTATAGTATTAATATGGACATATGTTTTTCTTTTTCTTGATAGATACCTTAATGTGAGATTGTTAAGATATACGAAAAGTGTATGTTCAACTTTATGAGAAACTAACAAACTCCTTCCCAAAGTAGCTATATTGCATTTTCTTTTCTTTCTTTTTTCTTTTTTTTCTTTTTTTGAGACGGAGTTTTGCTCTTGTTGCCCAGGCTGGACTGCAATGGCACAATCCTGGCTCATCACAAACTCTGTTTCCTAGGTTCAAGCGATTCTCTTGCCTAGCCACCCTAGTAGCTGGGATTACAGCATGTGCCACCATGCCCAGCTAATTTTGTATTTTTAGTAGAGACCGGTTTCTCCATGTTGGTCAGGCTGGTTTCGAACTCCTGACCTCGTGATCCACCTGCCTTGGCTTCCCAAAGTGCTGGCATTACAGGTGTGAACCACCACACCTGGCCATTGTATTTTATTTCTACCAGCAGTGTACAGAAGTTTAAATTCTGCATCCTAGTCAGCACTTACACGTGTCAGTTTTATTTTGTAAGCTATCTGATAGGCATGTGATGGCATCTAATTCTGTAATTTAGAAACAACTTTATTGAGATGTAATTCACATACCATACAATTCACCCATTTAAAGTATATAATCAGTGGTTTTTAGTATATTCCTCGATATATGCAACCATCACCGCAGTCAACTTTAGGACATTTTATCAACTTCAAAAAGAAATTCCAATACCGTCATCCTCCGTCCCTTCTGTCCTTAGCAACTACCAGTTTACTGTCTGTCTATATATTTTCCTATTGTGGACATTTCATGTAAATAGTTTATATGTGGTCTTTGGGACTGGCTTCTTTCATTTAATGTAATGTTTTCAAGATTGATCCATGTTGCAGTATGTATCAGCAATTCATTTTTCTTTTTTTCTTCCTTTTTTTTTTTTTTTTTCTGAGACAGAGTCTCTCTTTGTTGCCCAGATTGATCCATGTTGTAGTATGTATCAGCAATTCATTTTTCTTTTTTTCTTCCTTTTTTTTTTTTTTTTTTTCTGAGACAGAGTCTCTCTTTGTTGCCCAGGCTGGAGGGCAGTCGTGTGATTACGGCTCACTGCAGCCTTGACCTCCCAGGCTCAAGTGATCCTCCTGCCTCAGCCTCCTAAGTAGCTGGGACTATAGGTGTGTGCCATCATGTCCAGGTAATTTTTGTACTTTTTGTAGGGATGGTATTTCACCATATTGCCCAAGCTGGTCTCTTATTTCTAGACTCAAGCAATCCACCCACCATGGCCTCCGAAAGTGCTGAGATTACAGGCATGAGTCACTGCACCTGGCCTAGTTCATTTCTTTTTATAGCCAAGTAATATTCCATTACGTAGATAATACTAAGTTTTCTGTATCCATTAATCAACATTTGGGTTGTTTCTACCTTTTGGCTATTATGAATGATGCTGTTATTCATGTACAGGATTGCATTTCCTTAATCATTATCAGTGAAAACCTTTCATATACTTTCCACCCATATCTCTTTGGTAAAGGTCTTTTCAAATATTTTGTCTCTATTTTCTTTTCTTTTCTTTTCTTTCTTTCTTTTTTTTTTTTTTTTTGAGATGGAGTTTCACTTTTTTCAGCCAGGCTGGAGTGCAATGGCACGATCTTGGCTCACTGCAACCTCTGCCTCCTGGGTTCAAGTGAGCCTCCAGCCTTAGCTTTCTGAGTAGCTGGGATTACAGGTGCATACCACCATGCCCAGCCAATTTTTGTGTTTTTAGTAGAGACGAGGTTTCACCATGTTGGCCAGGCGGTGTCAAACTCTTGACCTCAGGTAATCTGCCCGTCTTGGTCTCCCAAAGTGCTGGGATTACAAGTGTGAGCCACCGTGCCCAGTATTAATTTCTTGTTTTGAAAGAAATTTGGATTTACAGAAAAATTCCCAAAATAGTACCGAGAGTTTCCATATGTATGCCTGACACTCAGGTTGTCCTGGTGTTTAATAATTTATAGTACATTTGTCAAAAGTAAGAAGTTAATATTGGATCAATACTATTAATGCAGACTTTATTTGAATTTTGTCAGATTTCCCACTAATGTTTTATTTTTCTTCAGGGTCCAGTCCAGGTGTATTATAGTGCATTTAGCATTTTTAAAAATGTGGTTGTTTTTCCTTGAGTTGTGAGAGTTCTTTATATGTTCTGGACACAAGTAGTTTATTTAATGCCACTTTTTCACTTGGTACATTTCTCCAAAATAATTTTATTAGTGGCAGAATCATTTTTCATATTAGATTTGGGTGTGAAAGAAAGAGGATTTAAGGATGACTTCAGAGTTTCTGGATGGTTGGGAATATTAATTATTGGAGAAAAGGACTTCAGGAAGACGAAGTTTGATTAAGAGGGTGAACAGTGGGTGGTGCTGGTGGTGGTAGTGATTAGGAGTTTAGTTTTAGGACAAGGAGAGTTTGGGATGCTTATTTGTAGTCCAAAGAGTTGTTGTCCAGTAAGTACTGTAGTTTGGACTTCACTGGGTAGGGATTCAAGGCTACTATGCTTTTTAACTCATATTTGACCATCTATTTATAGGTAAATCTCTTTATTTTCTCTAAACAGTGTGAATGCTAGCACACTGCCTGACATGGTATAGAAGTGTTTAACGTTGAATATGTTGAATTGAATTGAAATGTACATTTCAGTTCTGTTTTCTATGATTATATATTTTACTTTAATAGTTTCTGGTATTAATTTTCTTTCAACTGAACTTGAATATAATTTTATCAAGTCATGAGAAAATTTGATAACCTTTCCGTTGACATTAAAAAAGTAGAGCCTGCGCTTTAACTGGTTACTGTCCCCTGGAGCCTGTATTCCTGACCACTGTGAAAAGTGCCATCCTTGCTTCTAGGCTTCCTGTCCTTAATGCCTATTGGTTTCTAATGCTAAAACTGTGTAAGAAGGTAAATTTATAATCATCATAGGTTATTTGTAAACAGAAAAAGTGGGGTTTTGGTACTAACTGTATTTTAGCTTTGTGCAGCGGGCCTAGAAATTCATTTGACTATATTTTAAAGTTCTTTTGAAACTTGGTTTAAGAAGTTTACTGTGTTAGTCCATTTGGACTTCCATAACAAAATATCATAGATGGGGTGGCTTAAACAACAGAAATATATTTTTTCACAGTCCTAGAGGCTAGAAATCCAAGTTAAGGTTAAGGTTCTGGCCAGTTCTTTTTCTGGTGAAGGCCTGTTCCTGGCCTGCAGACTGCTTTCCTTCCCTGTCCTCACACAGCCTTTCCTCTGCTTGTAGGAGGGGAAATGGAAGAGGAGCAGAGGGAGAGGAAGAGCAAGTGCTCCTTGTCTCTCCTCTTCTCAGAGGCCTCCATCTCCAAGTATTAATTGGGATTAGGGCTTCAATTTGTGAATTTTAGGGGAATCAGTTTAATCTGTAACATGTAACCATAGTAGCATCTTTAATGATGGGGTTACTTTGCATTTCTTTTGAATGTGAAAGAGAACAAAGAACACACTTTTTAAGGTATTTATACCGGAGGTATCATTCTAGAAAATGAGAGTGAGTTTGTGAAAAGTAAGTGCCCCCCCCCCACCAAAAAAAAACCAAAGATTGAAATTTACTAGGAAGGGAGGTTTAAATTTCTGAAATGCTTACATAGTATATATTTTATGAATTAAAATTACATGCAACTCATTACCTAAAGGCACCAAAAAAACCCTGAAATTCTTTAAAAAATATTTCTTTATTTTGTTTGAATTGATTTAATGAGTTAAAAAATTTTTGACTTGTAATTAGCTTTCAACTAATGTGCTAGGGTTCTTAAATTCTTTTCTTGAGTGGGATAAATGTGTCCACATAAGATTTTATTGCATTATTAATTTTCATGGTATAATTGACTTTCGTATAGACTAAATCACTTAATTAGTATAATGTTAATGGACATGGTTTAATTTTACCACATCATGTGGCCTGAGACACAAGCTTTCTCTAAGAAAGTATTGGAATGAGAGGTATCTCCATAGAGATTTTACATTGGTACCAGTTTTATACTACCCCCACGACGCTGAAAGGAGCTCTGATTTGGAATGGATGGAGATATATGCACGCACACGCGTGCATGCACACAGACATGTGCGTGTAAGATGGGTAGCTATACCCAAAACATCTAAAAGCGCTAATACAGACTATTTCCTTTTTGATAGAAGGTAGAAAAGTATAAAGTTCATATTTTAGTGTCTCCAGGTTATCCAGCTGAAGTTACTAATACTGATGCCTTTTGTTTGGTAATAATTTTCACTGCCACGTTGAATAAAACTTTACCTCTTTCAGCTTTTGAAATTTAAGCAGCCGTAGGGAGAGTTAAGAGTAATTTCGTACTTTAGGATGTAGGCCAAATTTTGTGAGACTTCTACTCTGTTCATATCTCTTTGGCTTGATGCTACTACATTAATAAGTGAAATGACCCCTTGTGGTGGATTAATTGACTTACTTGGGAAGTACAAAGATCCATATGAAAGAATATGATTTCTACATTGGGGAAATATTTTTTAAAAAAAGATGTAGACAAGATAATTTTGAAATTTTATATTGAGTTTGGAGTTATATATTGAGTTTGGGTGATTTAAAGAATTAGGAAATGTATAATCTTTTTTTTTTTTTTTTAAGAATGGACCACAGCATAAGTTTACGAAGGATAAAGGAAATGTGTAATAATCTTAAAGCATATTTTTGTCTGCTTGTTCACCTCACTAGTGCATAAAACTCTTCTCTGACACCATTTGAACCAAAAATAACAGAACAAGGATATCAGTCATGTACTCCTAGATTATAGTTAGTTTATATGGACTGAAAGGATACCCAGCTTAACTACCACATGAAGGAAATTTCTGGGGACAATAATGAATTGAAATAGATAGGGCAGAATAATGTAAATAAATTTTTCATGAAATAAAGTCTCAAGCAACTTGGTGCATCTGACTAGGTAACATTTTCAGTGAATAGGTGAATACAGCATAAGTAATAACTATAAAGCTCAGGAAGGGCACATTTGCACACTTGAGGACCTTGGTCACATGCCAAATATTTTTAGCACATCTACTGTGTGTATATGGCACTGTGATGCCAAGTACCTTGGGATACACAGAGTGATAGGCATAGTGCAGGGAAATCACAGTCCAGTGAGGGCAGTACCCATAGGTAAATGATTCATACAACAGCATGCAAGTGCAATAATGAAGCTGTGTGGAAAAGAATGAAAGAAACTTGGGTATGTGGAGGTCAAATGACAGACTTTATGACTGTTTCTATGAAAAGGATTGTTGCTTCCCCAGCAGCCTCTTCTATACAGTTTCTTCAGTCTCAGTTCAGATCACTTAAGGCTTGAAGAAGGGCATCCTATACAGTGTAAGACACACATTTAAAGCATAGAATGAAAAAAGAAAAACCTTAGGCATTTTGAGCAGTATTTCCTTTACCTGTCATATATATAGCATGCTCCAAAATATATTGAGTGTGATGTTGGAGAAATTAAAACAAAACATGGAACACTTTAAATTTTTTTCCTTAAAGGTTTTTTTGGTAAGTTTAAATCCTGAAATATAATTATTGCAGTGATATTAAGCTCAAAATTATTCTAAAGTTATCTTTTGTTAAAAGATTTCCCATTGTTCAGTATTAATAAGTGGACTGTGATCAAAGAGGACAGATTTTTGTCAAGCATAAAGAACTTTTACATCCTGTTTATTAAATAGAAAATACCTCAGTGAATGTCTGTGCTAAAAATAGATTCCTTCAGGTTTTTAGTTTTGTCCTGTTAGGGGTGGAGTCATTGAACAGGAAGAAAGAAATCCAGTAAACAGGAATTGTGTGCTAAGAGACAGATTTTGAAAGGGAAATGGAGGCTCATGTGCTTAGAATTTGAGTTATGCTGTGTCACCATTATGAGTACTTTTTAAGAATGTTAGATTTAATGGAGTGCCAAATGGTCTTTTTCATTACTGCTATGGATGATAAATTATCTTGACTAGGATTGCATGTTGCAGATTAAAGTTTTGAAAGTTGACAGTTGTATTTTCTCAGATTCATTCATTATTATGCTTAGCGTAATGCTCTCAACATTTTATACTGTTAAGAGAGATTTTTCCATTTTAGTTAGAAATAGTTTTAGTGTGGTTAAATATGGTTAGTAGAGTTCCAGTAGTTTAGTATAGCCATTTGTTTTTACATTTACATATATTTATTCAAGAAAGTTTGAAAATGGGAAGATAGTATTAAAAAATTACTCTCCCCTCCTGGAAATCAAGCAAATAAACAGCAAATGAACCTTCCTCTTTTAAAAGCAATTGTTATTGGGAGCTATATATTCCAATGATATTACCATTGCTAAAAAATATATTCTGGGATGTCTCTTTGTAATTGTGAAATGTTGGGTTGCATGTGACAGCTTTAAATTGTTACAGTTATCAGAGAATTCAGGATTTGCTGTGGGCTGGAAAAATAGAGAAATGGATAATGAAGGTAATGTAGGAGACTATTCTAATTAAGGGAGAATCAAGATGAGAAAAGGTTCTCAGTGACAACTCTCTATAGACAAAAAAGTAGAAAATGAAATCAAGAAGACCAGCTTGTTATTTAGCAGATGGGGCCTGGGAGGACAGCATTTAACATTGATAATGCCAATTTAATGTTTCATGAAAGATTTTATAAGCAATGATGTTGAATCTTTGTAAGCTAAATTTTTTTTTCTGAAAAAAATTTTTTTTTTTTTTTTTTTTTTTTTTGAGATGGAATCTTGCTGTGACGCCCAGGCTAGAGTGTAGTGGCACAATCTCGGCTCACTGCAACCTCCACCTCCTAAGTTCAAGCAATTCTCCTGCCTCAGCCCCCCGAGTAGCTGGGACTGCAGGTGCCTGCCACCACACCTGGCTAATTTTTGTATTTTTAATAGAGATGGGGTTGAGCTCAAGTGATCCACCCACCTCAGCCTCCCAAAGTGCTGGAATTATAGGCATGAGACATTGTGTCTGACCTAAAACAATTTTTTTTGAATAAAAAATACAAACACTTTGCAACCCAATCTAAAACAGCATAAGAGAAAGTCTCCCTCCTGTATGCCACTGCTCCAAATTTCCTAATTTGTTTTTATATACTTGGAGAAAAATTTATAATTCTACCAGGATATTTAGATATATTTTATAAGTTAAACAAATAGAATCATTTCATACACATAGTTCTTGCCTTTTCTTTTAAATATTTCCATGAGACGATTCAGAGATTAGCCTCATTCTGTCCAGCAGCACAGTATTCTGGGGGAATACCTCATCATTTATCTTAGCAGTCTCTAAGAATGAACATTTAGGGTGTTTCCGGATTCCACATTCCGTTACACGTAGTGCTGTGGTGAATATCATTGTATGTGTGTATTTGTGTGTTTTTAGATGCTTTTTGTGAGGAGCTGCATAGACTAGGTCCCTAGTAGTGGAATTAGAGTCTAAATGTGTGTGTTTGTGTGTCTGTGTCTGTGTGTGTTTGTGTGTGTTATATGTTTTTATATATATATTTTAACATTTGGTAGATGTTGCCAAATGGCTCATTGAAAAGGCTGTACCAGTTTATATTTCCACTAACAGTGTATAAAAGTCCATGCCAGTGATGGATTTTCATTAAACTTTTCCATTTTTGCCAGTCTGAGAAGTGAAAATTTGTATCAGTGTTTAGATAACATTTCTTTGATTCAGAATGAGGCTGAACATATTTTTATATGGTTAGTGGCCAGTGTTAAAGATAATTTTAACCAGTTTATATTTATTTCAGTTAGAAATAATTAATGTTAAGTGGAGAGACAGGCTCAACAAACAATGGGATCCAGAAAACCTTACCCATCTGTAACGTAAGAGAAGTATCTCAGTGTATCACTGTTGTTGGGGGCATATGTGCAGAATGAAAGATAGAGCAAATTCCCCTGTACCTTCTGAGTGTGTGTGACCAAATGTCTTTTCCATATTGTGTACATCTAAGACTATAGAAATAACAATTTTATCTTTACTTAATTTTATTTAGAACAATTGAAAAAATGATGTAATTTGGATTTTTTTTTTTTTACTTTGAAAGTAAACAAGAAGTACCCTAATGCCACTCAGACCATTAAAAATGTTGATAACGTCTTTAATCTTTCTTCCCTTTTTGTTGTAGTCAGAAGTTAATGGAATTATAGCTTTGACAAAATGAGGAACATTTTTCTTGTGTATAATAAACTACAATTGATTTCTGACAAAACCAATAAGCAATTTATTTGGAGTATTTGAAAATAAATTATAGGATGTAAGAATCCTACCGGTACATTGGCAAGTGGATCGGACCAGATGATCAAATATTTCATTTCTATGTCTACATTTCATGTGTCAGTTTCACACAACAGCTGCTGTGGGGGAAGGGTTGACTTACCAGAATACTTCATGGTTTATTTTTTTGAAAAATGAAATTCGTTTGGATATGAATGGGTAAACCAAGAAAGTTTACTGCTAATGAATAAAATTAAAAATATATAAATGAAATACATATACATATAAAATAAATAAAAATATGTTTTAACATGTAATTCTAAAGAAAGCCTTTAAAAATTTTCTTTTGAGTGTTTTAAAGTATAGAAAACAATGGTTAATTTTGAAATCTAGCTTATAAATAGTACAAGTAGCAAATATTTATTGGATGGTTTCTGTGTGCCAGGCCCTGTGTTAAACATTTCACCTGTATTATGTATTGGACACATTATTTCCATTTTTCAAGAGGCTTTGAAAGTGCAGTGATTTGTCAGGGCTGACACAGATGGTATGTGGAAGAACTAGTGGTGTAATCCAGGGACTCTAGTTCTAAAACTTGTGCTCTTAAACATTGTGTTAGAATGGCTCTAAGTAATCAAGAAGAATGAATATAATTTGTGAATTGAGCTTATCTCACTAAAGACCTGCATATTTTTAAACATTAATAACTTCCTTGAGTAATTTTAAGGATTAAGAAGAAATTGGTGGTGGGCTTGGTAGCACACACCTGTAGACTCAGTTACTTGGAAGGCCGAAAATCACTTGAGGCCAGGAGTTCCAGGCTGTATTGTATGATGATCGTGCCTGTGCATAGCTACTGCACTCCAGACTAGGCAGTACAGTGAGACCATGTCTCTTTAACAATAACAACCACCACCAAAAAAAAAAAAAAAAAGAAAAAGAAAAAAAAAGAACTTCATTTTTTCTACCATAAATTTCCTCTAATTTTGTTTGTGGTTTGGGTCTTAATCTTTCCTAGGTTGAGTTCCAAAGATCTGTGGAAACTCACACAATAGAAACTCACAAAAGTAAGAAGCACATAAAAATATTTATTTGGTATGTTTGTTTTATCAATCTTATGGTACATTCAAGGAGAATATATTTTCTCATACAAAATATTCCACTGGGCCCATAACTGGCCAATTAATAAAAAGAGGATTTGTAATACCATGTGATATACTTTATTTTGATTGAGAACTTGGATCAAATGTAATTTTTTTTCTTTTTTTTAAACAGCTGCAGGGATATATACTTAAGGCTCTGGGTAAGAGCTGGATCAAATGTTACATAGTTGCTTTAAAGTTCATACTGGGGAGTTGGAAGGAATAGGTGTTTCTGGGTTTTTTTTTTGTATGGGCAGGGTGCTTCTGAGGAAAAGTATTTTCTCTGACTCTGAGCAAATGCCTGCCTTTTTGACAAATCATGTTGCCATGGAGAAGTATACAGTGTGTAAAGTGTAACTTGCAGTAACAGGCAAGAATATGGCATTGGGTTGTCATGTAGGGGTGTGAGAACAGAGTGAGTCCAGATGTGTATAGTCAGTTTGTTCAGAGAGGTTATTTCACAGTAGCCAGTTGCCCACTTGTCTTTTTATAATCTCCTTTTCTCATATTCTGTTTTCCCTGTCTATGTGTATATATCTGACATAGGATCAGTGAACCCATATAAAGAACTCTTTCTTTAGTCTCATAGGCCTCCCTTTCACCTGGAGCAAATCACTGTTGAAAATTTGGTGGCTGTCCTTCCAGTCCATGTTTTAAATTCCTTAATTATCAGTGTAGCTGCATAACCACAGTTTTGTGTTTTTAAAGTTTATCTTAATACTATCATGCTTCATGTATCATTCTGCAACTTGCCTTAGTCTTACTTATTTTTTGAGGTCTCTTCATGTTGACATTAATCTGGTTCATTTATTTTAGTTGGTGGATAGTATTCCATTGTACTGCATTTGATCTAGTCCCTTAGTGACAGATGTTTAGATGTTCTCTTGTATTTTTGTGTAACTCTTCAGTTCCATTTGTTCCCGTCCTTTCTATGGTGTTGCGTGTAGGAACTCAGTAAATACTTACTTGACTCTTATTTTGATTTGAGTAAAGCTAGGCCATGAGCTATGAAGCTATCCTTCATCTGTTTTAGTTCTTTCAAATGGTCTCAGTCTAGTGTATTTATTTATTTTTAAATGTTTTAGGTACTTTCCAGTCATTCCTTCTCATCACATGTTTACTGTGGTGAACTGTGATATGTATTACCCATATACTTGTAGCCTGGCTAGGTTCCGGGATGTTACTATCTTTTCAAATTATGGATTTTTTTCGGAAGATTATAAGTAGGAAGCTGACTTGTAACATCTTTGGTGGGTCTAGGAATTATAGAGAAAGCATAGCTCTAACCTTGTAAGTACTTTTGATCATGCTCCATTGATTGTTTTGCTTATTAAACAACTTGCTTTTTAATCTCCGCCCCCCCCATCCTGTTGCTCAGGCTAGAATGCAGAGGTGTTATGGCTCACTGCAGCCTCTACCTCCTCAGGCTCGGGTGATCAGCCCCTCAAGAAGTTGGGACTGCAGGCATGCACCAGCACACCCTGCTAATTTTTTGTATAGACAGGATTTCACCTTGTTGCCCAGGCTGGTCTCAAACTCCTAGGCTCAAGTGATCTGCCCGCCTCAGCCTCCCAAAATGCTGGGATTACACACGCGAGCCACTGCACCTGGCCTGTTCCCCCCAATCTTTATTATCATAATACTATTCAAAAGTCGTGCTGAGGACTCAGAGTTTGCCCAATACAGTTGTCAAAATACAGGTTACATGAATGCTTGCTGTCAGATAGAACATGATGCAAGCCACCTGTGTAATTTTTAATTTTGTAGGAGCCACACTATAAAAGGTAAAATGAAATGGGTAAAGTAAATTTTATTTAACCGGTACACCCCAAAACATTGCCATTTCAACATGTGATCTATATAACAGCCTATTGAGATAATTTACATTCTTCTTTTCTTACCAGTCCTTTAAAATCCTAACATATGTTCACCAGGACCAGCAGCATGTCAAGCATTCCATAACCAATGTGTTTAGTGGCTACCATGTTAGATAGTGCAGGAGTAGAAAATATATGTTTAAGAGGTTTTAGTAAAGATCAGAGTGGTTGGGGTTCAGGGGAGGTTTCAGGGAGGAGCTGGAGGTACCAAGGGCTGAGTAGATCTAAGCTATCAGGTGCCATGTGGACTGGTTGGAAGAAACCCCAGGTGCGTGGCTTAAGCAAAGATGATGTGGTGGGAGCAACTCTGGCTTATCCCAGAAACTAGTAGCTGGCTTGTCACAGAGGGCTAGGTTTCAGAAAAGTGGGAAGGAAGCATTGATAGGTAAACTGTCACCACTTGATAAGGAGTTGTGGGTGTCGGAGTCTTATGCTGTCTGTATGTGACATTATCATGGAAGAAAGCTTGTCAGGTTTATGAAACTACTCCCTCTGTATTTCATGGTTGTCCTTGCAGAGTAATTTATGATTCTGATAAACTACGAGGTCATTGTTATATAATTCTGTGAAATTATATGTAAGTTGGATGTTTATCGTGATAGGAGAATGACTAAGAGGGATGAGAATGAGTTTACAAAAGCAACAAAAAGTGGAACGTTAGTTGGATGTGTATGTTTATACTTTGGGTATAATATGCCATAAAAAATCAGAAGTTTTAAGTTTTAAACTTTAAAAAGTGCGTGTATGTGTGTGTGTGTGCGCGCGCGCGTGTGCTGTGTAGGAATTATTAGGATAATTCCTGGTAAGTTATAAAGCCTAAAGGTTTAAAGCTTTGAAGAACTCAGCTGGAGATAAAAGTCATTTGATAACTGCTTGTTATGTGCCAGTATTTCTAATTACATGTATTAATTTAATCCTCAGAAGAACCTAATGAGGTAGATGCTACTACTGTTATTACTGTTATCATATTACAGATGAGGAAACTGTCTGTAATATGGTACTGTCCATATATGTAATAATAGTAGCATGAAGAGGTGACCTAACTTGTTCAAGGTTTACCCACATAGAGGAAGAACTGGGTTTTGAATCTAGGCAACCCGGTACCAGAACTAACGCTATTAACTGTGATGCTTTACTGCCTACTGTGGGGGCTGACCTACGTTTCTTCCCTCCTAGCTTTTCTTTGGTATCTAGTCATTTCTCCCTTGACCCCATAATTTTTAATGTGAAAACATTAGTACAACCTGATTGACAGAAGGAAAGACCTCATACTGTCTGTACTATCTTTGCAGCCTTTCTGTGCTTCCAAAATAAAGTTTTAAAAAAAGAGTCACCACTGACAACATTAACCTATAAGTTCTTTTTTGCTTTTGTTTTTTTTAGAGATGGATTGGTCTCACTTTGTTGCCCTGGCTGGCATTGAGCAATTCCTCCACTCTGGCCTCCCAGAGTTCTGGGAATATAGGCATGGGCCACAGCACCAGGCCTCTTTTTTTATTTTCCACTTTACTGTTCTATTAACCAGTCTTTTCTTTTTATCTGAAACCAAATATTAATGACTAAACATTAATGGGTAAAATTATTTGCGGCATAAATGGTACTATCCTTAAAAAACACAAAGAATTTTTATGACTTGATAAAAAAGGCAAACATCAATATAAAAAAAGGAACATATTAAAAGAAAAACAAATGGTTTAAAATGTATGAAAAAATGGTTTTCACTAGAAAATAAACATGCAGTTTGCACAAAATACCATTTTTTTTTGTTTATGAAATTGAAAAAAGAGAATAATACTCAGTTTTCCTAGGGCTTTGAGGAGACACGTCATTTGACTACTCAAGGTCACACAATATCAAGTGGCAGAGGTATATTGCAGCATTGCTTAAAGTTGTAGGAAAAAAGCAAGATCTTTAATATTTAAAATGAATGGCTTGGTGGAGCAAATAAATTTGGAATAAAAGATTATTTTTTAGTTGTTCCTGAAGATATTTATGGTTAGATGTCAGTGATGAAAGCTGATTACAAAACAAAATTCATACTGTAGTTGAATATTCATTTAAAATTACACTTATGTATTCATACACATGTGAGTAGAAATCGTCTCCACAGACAGATTCCAATTTTTGCTTTCTCCTTGCTAGGTGTGTGACTTTAGTCAAGATACCTGATCTCTCAGTGCCTTAAGTTTTCTTTGAAGAGATTCCTTTACAAATTTACAGGTAGTTGAAAGGATTAAATTAGATGAAAAGCAAAGAGAGTTTTCTGCAGTGCCTGGCACGTGTGCCTAATAAATGGCCCTCACAAATGTTTAAAAAAAATCTTATTTCTGGGTAAAGAGATTGCAGATAATGTAAAATTTCTTATTTTGTCCTATTTGTATTTAAAATTTTCAACAATAGACATATTTTATGAGCTTTTTAAAAAAGGCTAGGAGCTTTTATTTTTAGGTTAAAGAGAGTAAAGATGGATTTGATGTTATATTAACATCTATTAGATTAATATTGGAAATTATTATTATTGCTTACTGAATTGTAAAGTTTAGAGAATTACTCATCTGATGTTGAAAACAGCCCTCCAACCACATTTACAGTTAATAGTATTCATAAAGAAAAAGTAGGTTTTATTGAATGTTAATGCCCATCTTTATTTTTAAAGTAGGTAGTTAGGCAAGGTTCAATAACTAGAGAACAGATGTTGAAAATGGTAAATGCCAATTTCTTATATTTGTTTATAGGAAAGTTTTAAAAATTATTTCTTATATTTTTGAATCAGGAAGTGTTATGATTCTTTAATAAAGAGAAAGTCATACTATCAGATTATTTCCTAATTTGGGGAGTTGAATATAATGTTTCCAATAATTTTTCCTGATTTTATTTTCATTTAGTCTTTAAATCCTTTGAAGCATCTTGACACATACCATGGTCATGTTTAATTACTACCTATTGAATGCCAACTTGTCTATTTAAAATGAATTTTCACTGTCTTTTTTTCATGGTTTTCTTGGAAACCACTCTTGGGATTGAGTGTACTTAGGCATGGAGTTTGCAAGTGAATCCAGATTTCATATTACATTTTCTGAATAGTACAGTGTACATTAATCTGCTTATTGGTTGCATTCTGGTGTAACTGTCAAGAACAAGTACGGAAGAAACAAAAGTAAACCTGATTCTTACGAACACATTTGTTTTATGTAGTATCTCTTTGTAGTCTATTTTCTTAAATTTTGATATTTTATAAATGTTTGTTACTTTGTTTATTGGAAAAGGGATGTTGTGGACAAATTATTTTTTGGGTCCAAATTAAACTTGGATTAAACAGGTTTATTATTTACTGCAAGCATTTTTTGAGCCTTGATTTTCTAATCTGCCTCTTGCCTCTCTAAGGCAGGAGAGGGTAGTATATATGTTTCCCAAACTTAGTTGACCTGAGCCACCTTTTTGCATAAGTGTCGTGAAACACATTCTGGGAAATACTGTTCTAAATAAAAATACAGAACGAGAGTAGAAGGTAAAGCTAAAATATTTATTTATTGAATAAGAAATATAACTGGCACTCAAAACTATATTGCTTTTAAAGTTTTAGGCTTTTTGTTTGTTTGTTTTTGAGAGAGAGTCCAACTGTCACCCAGGCTGGAGTGCAGTGACACAATCTTGGCTTCACTGCAACCTCCGCCTCCTGGGTTCAAGCAATTCTCTGCCTCAGCCTCCCAAGTAGCTGGGATTATTATAGGCGCCCGCCACCACAGCCGGCTCATTTTGTATTTTTAGTAGAGACAGAGTTTCACCATCTTGGCCAGGCTGGTTTTGAACTCCTGACCTTGTAATCCACCTGCCTTGGCCTCCCAAAATGGTGGGATTATAGGCATCAGCCTAAAGTTTTACCTGCCTGGCCTAAAGTTTTAATTTTCTTCTTCCTCTTCATCTCTCCTCCCTCATCCTCCTCACCTCCTTTTTTAAAATAAGAGACTGCTTTTTGTAAACAGTGAAAAAGAATCAGAATTATTTTGAGCATGTATTTTCCTAAATAGATCATTTCTGTGGGTATAGTGCTGTGAGTGCTCAAAAACTGCATTAAGTGTTAGACTATCCAATCTTGTGTAAGCACTTCATAGGGTGGAATTGCTTGGTATTGGGTAGTATTACCCATTGTGTGTTTTAGTGCAGCTGTAATCAGTTCTTAGGAGACCAAATTGCTGTCATAAACAGATGTGGTGAGAATGTAATTTTAAAACTTTATAAAATGTTATACTAACACTGCTCTAAAAACAGTCAGGCGGAGGTAGAGGTTGGATCTAGAAAATGGGCCCTGTAATCTTAGTTGTTTTACTTAGAATGTTTTGTTTTTCTTGCTCTAGACTTTGCAAATCCTACTAGAAGGTTCACCAAGTAATATTAATTTATATTGTTATTAGCAGTATTAATTAATTTTATTTGTGGTAGTTACATACTATAAAGACACCACGACTGCTGAATTAGTGAATAATGAACCATTGCTCCTAGGGGAAATACAGGCTTAAGTTCCTGCAAACTTCTGTTCACATTTTCCTCAGCTGATTAATACATAACCCTGTATTATGTGTGCTTTTGTTTAAAAACAGCTTATTTAATATACGGTTGATTTCATCAACATGAAACTCCTGGTCAGGAACACTATAACTCAGCTTGAATGAAGCTTATAAAAACACATATTTTCTCTGTAAGGTACATCACAGGCTTCTCGTGCTTACGGAACACGAGACAGCACTTCAGCATTTTGTTTGGAGGTCATTTTAAACAGCGTAATCACCAGAGAAAACACAGGAATGAGAAAAACCTGAGACCTAAAGTACCACGAAGAGAAACTTGTTTACTGTATAAGAACTAAAACAGAAATGCAGAGGGCCACTTGTTCAGCCTCAGCTAGAAATGTGTTTGTTGGACAAAAATTTTTTGGTGTTCTCTGTATTCCCTTGAATGACCATGGAAGTGCCAGGAGTGACTGTTAAGAGTTAAAAATAGATTTAGCAAATAGGCAAATTCACGAATATGGAATCCATGAATAATGAGGATCCAGCAGTATATGGATGGTTTTGGAATCAGGTGATGACCCAGAAGCTGAGGTTTCAGGTAACTCAGCTCATGTTCCCCTGACTGTGGTCCTTTTCTGCTTTGCTAGTGCTGTTCACTCCAGCTTCAGTGTGAAGTATGTGTAGGTTGCTGCCGATCTAGTAAAGCAAGAGAATAGAAGGTGACCAAGTAGAATAGTAGGTGACCAAGGGATTGGAGGAGTGAATAGAGCTAGGGTTTGGCTGCATAAATGTTGGTGATTGTGCCCAAAATTGTTGGCTAAGTCAGACTTATATTGTACTTTCCTATTCCCTATACTTTGAGTATTAATGGAATTTATGATGGAGAGTATATGTATTGGTTTCAAAGTTGGATTATGCCATATGCCACAAGTCAGTGTAGATGCAGGTTCAACTTGTTTCAAGTACTTTAAGTTATACCATACAGTTCTTTGGCTTTTCTGTTTCCATGTGGGCTCATGGTTGCTCACAGCTGCAGTCAGTGATAAACGCTTATCTCAGGAGTCTAGGTCAGTTTGGTGTAGGTCATCTGAGTTGGTATGAAACTGAAAAAATGAGTTGAATGTAGTCAAATGACCAATTCTGAGCAGTGCTTCTTAGCTGATTATTAAGGAGGTTTTATTTTTCTTTGAGATTTTCAAATTGATTTTATGTGGAAAATCGGTTCTTGAGAAAATTAAAACATACCGTATTAAGGGCCTGTTCAGCATAAAGTCCCGCGCTAGACAGTGGACAGTGAATTGGAATAAATAAAATGTGCTGTTCCCTGGCTTTTAGAAGCTCACAATCTGATACAGGATGAAAAATGTTAAAAAACAAAAAACAAAGTTGTGGGCTTCAGGAAATAAATTTGTTAGAAAGTAGGGTGCTTGGGGAAGGTGTAGTGACAGGAAGGTAAAGGCCAATATCAGTGATTACTTTGTGACCTTTTGTGTAAGTATATTTGTGTGTGTGTGCACGCGCTTGCGTGTGTGTGTTTGTGTGTTGGGGGATGTCTGTTTAAAGTAGGGTGTCAGCTTTAAAGCTTTGCATCTTAGGAATATAACATTTGTACAAAATTGATGGAAGGAGAAAAGAGCATTGGTAGTGGACAGGTACTTCTTCATCTAGAGGGACCAAGGACCTTTAACCAGCTGCTTCATTGGCAGTGGAAAGGGACTGTTGAGCAAGGAACAGTGTGTCTTGATCACTGAATATCATCAAGGAGAAAGTAGAAAGTAAGGTTTTATACTATTTAAATAATAAATGGGCTGGATGCGGTGGTTCACTCTGTAATTCTGGCCCTTTGGGAAGCTGAGGTAGGCGTACTGCTTGAGCTCAGGAGTTCGAGACCAGCCTGGGCAACATGGCAAAACCTTGTCTCTACAAAAAGTACAAAATTTAGTCAGGCATAGTGTTGCACGCCTGTAGTTCTGCTATTCGGAGGCTAGGGTGGAAGAATCACCTGTATGCGGGAGGTAGTGGCTGCAGGTGAGCCAGGATTGCACCACTGCACTCCAGGATGGGTGACAGAGCAAGACTCTGTCTAAAAAAATAATAATAATAAAAAACAAAGAAATAAAAGAATGAATGTTTCTTCTCTAGTCTGTAAATCATTCTCAAACTCAAATCAGAGGCAGAATGCCCATGCCTGAATCTGTGAAATTCTTTTGCATTGTTTTATTTTTAGTTGTGAGAAAATATTTTTAAAATTGGTATGTCCTTGTGGGTATGGTTTTTTCAAAAATACTTTATTCTGGAATAATTTTAGATTACAGAAAAATTGCAGAGACCGTCTAGAAAGTTCTTGTAATATCCCCTATGGAATTTCCCCTGTTGTTAATATCTTATATCACAGTGATGAATTTTTTGTAAGAACTGAGAAACTAACATTGGTTTATTGCAGTTATACTACTGACTTTATTTGAATTCCACTAGTTTTTCCACTAATGCATCTTTCTGTTCCAGGATGCCATCCGGAATACTACATTGCACTCAGTCATCGTGTCTCCTTTGTAATCCCTTCTGACTTGTGTTTTCTCACTCTTTCGTTGTTTTTTATGACTTAGATAGTTATGAGGACTAATGGTCAGGTATTTTGTAGACTGTCCCTCAATTGGAATTTTTCCTCGTGATTAGACTGTGGCTATGGGTTTTAGGAAGAAGATAACAGAGGTAAAGTACTATTTTCATCACATCATATCAAGGATACATACTGTTAATATGACTTACCACTGTTGATGCTGATCTTGACCTTGTCCTGAGTTAGTGTTTGTCATGTTTTTGCACTGTAAAGTTACTGCACCTTCCTCTCAAAACTCTTCTTTGGAAGAAAGTCGTTAAATCCAACCCACACTCAAGAAGTGGGAGAATAATTAAGCTCCACCTCCTGGAGGGAGGGAGCATCTACATAAATTATTTGGATGATCTCTTCTCCGCCATTTATTTATCTAGTCAGTTAATCACTTACAGTTATCAGCGTGGATTCAAGTATATTATTTTATACTTTACAGAGTAATTTAATATTGCAATATTTATTTTATTGTTGAAATTTTTCCAGCTTTTGGCATTGTGAAGCTCTTTCAGCTTTTTTCCTGTTTCCATTAGATATGGCCCTGTTTTTGTTGTTGTTCTTATTTTTGAGCACGGTCTTGGGTGCTACTAAGTGTTCTGGGCTCATCTTATGTTTTCCCCACCCCAGTCCTAGAGTCAGCCATTCTCTAAGGACTCCTGGTTTCTTTCGTTGGAGAATGGCATTAGAAACCAAGGTCTGGGTGCTGGGATGTACTTGTTGCTCTTCTGGGGTATTACCTCTTCTAGGCCCTCTCACTGGACAGGGCTAGGAGATCAATGTGCATATGTGGAGACACATTAGTATAGTTTTCTTATATCAAGGGATTTAAATGCTCTATGTATGAAGCTTATAATTCAGAAACTAAAATTAATCTCCTTAGGCAAATTGATATATCTTTAGGCATAGATATGAATGTCTATAAATTTTATAAGTAGATTAGATAATACTATTAAGTAGGTATCTTCCCCAAAAGCTTCTTTTTCAGTTTTAGTTGTAAATTATTATATTTTTATTACTGCTGATTCTTTGGTATGGAAATCTGGGCTGAACTTTTTTGCTGCCTATAAATAATAATTATTTTTTTTCATAGTGAAGAGATTTGAATTTCTGTCATTTTTTAGTTTGATGAGTTACAAGCTGGGATAATTTTTTTTAGCACTTTATTATGAAAAGAGAATTCACATGTATGAATTTCCATATTGACCTTTTTGGTATGATGAGTTACCAGCTGGGATAATTTTTTTAAACTTTATTTTATTATGAAAAGAGAATTCACATGTATGAATTTTCATATTGACCTTTGCACTCACAATCTTAATGACTTTTCAGATATAGAGATACTTAACCTGAGCAGTTAATCATCACTTCTAGACCATTAGATATCTTGTTTAATGTTTTCCTAAATAAAAACAGATTTTTAATTTTCAGAGTAGAGCAGTTTCCTAACAACATAGTAGCATTAGATCTAAGTTTTCAAAAACATTAGTTTCGAAAGTCGTTTATCATTTATGTTATTAAAATTAATTTTCTCATCTTGTGACAAATAAGGGAAATTACAAATGAGTTCAGTGTCAACTACTTAAAGTACTTTGTAGGGTTTTCCCCATTTTAAATAGTTAAACTACATGTGTATGTTGTTGTTTTTTTTAATAGCAATATGCAAAGAGTCCTATAAATCAGGATTATTTCTCTCTTTCTGTTTCTGGTCTTAACTACCAGTTAGTCCTGAAAACAAGCAGTGAAACACCGTTGCTAGTACCTGTGGATTTAATAGAAATATTTTCAGAATTATGATGTAAAAAAGTAAAGTCAGAATGTAGTGGAAGTGTTACAACATATTAGGTGCTGATTTATTTGATGTTGCCTGCCTTTTTAAAGACAAGCTCTATCACCCAGGCTGGAGTGCAGTGGCTCAATCTCATTTTACTGCAACCTCTGCCTCCTGAGTTCAGGCCTTCTTTCCACCTCAGCCTCTCATGTAGCTGGGACTGCAGCCGCACACCACCATGTCCAACTGAGTATTTTTGTACATTTTGTAGAGATGAGATTTTGCCACGTTTCCAAGGCTGGTGTCAAACTCCTGAGTTCAAGTGATTCTCCTGCCTCAGCCTCCCAAAGTGCCGGATTAAAGGCGAGAGCCGCTGCAACTGACTTCTAGCTTTTTCTACTCATGGTGACTGCGTAAAGTTGCCTTGTCTTTTTAATACTCTGTATACTTTGCTTGAATTTTGTGTTAAAAGGAAATCAAGAAGTGAGATTATTCTGTCTCCTTTCATTTTCCAGGTTAAAAAAAAAATGAAGTCAATATAAGTTAAGTGGGTTGTCCCCTAAATAACTAATAGCAGAATCTAGACTAGAATCCAGATATCCTGTTAGTCTAGTCTTTCTTAGGGCAGTCATCTGATTTATATTAAATTTACTAAATACTTGATTTGAACCTGATAGCTACCTTCTCTCTTTTATTATTAAAAGTTTAACCTTTTCTTGAACAAATTTTTAGGGACTATTTAGGGACTAAATTTGATGTGTACTCAACACTGTGCTACAAAGTCTTACATAGACTTTACCCCTGAAGACTTATCTGAATGTTGTAAACAATGAGGTGAAGAAGCAGAGTTTGAAAACATTTTTTCTTTGTTGGGGAGTCCTAAGTCATATGGACTACCAATTTCAATTATCCATGAATTGGAGTGTAATGGCAGTCCCAGATAATTTCGGTGTGAGTTACTGTGGCATTTGTGTTTGAGTGATCTAGAATTCACAGAGTGTTGTACAAAATTTGTATTTGCTCTAATGTCCATAAAACTATGTGTACATTTTACAGTATGTTTATCTTACTAATTTTGTTAGAATTACTTAATACTAAAATACACTATATTTTCTGAGAGCTATTAGTTAGAAGAGACTGGCTTTTATATGCCTAATGGCTGAAAATTTAGAGTGCTGTGTCATTTTTAGATAATTTCATTCCTGAACTTAATGTGTCTCATTTTGTTTAAAAAATAGTAT
Organism: Cacajao melanocephalus; assembly: GCA_963573385.1. Classification (NCBI taxonomy): domain Eukaryota; kingdom Metazoa; phylum Chordata; class Mammalia; order Primates; family Pitheciidae; genus Cacajao; species Cacajao melanocephalus. The sequence continues at coordinate 30,265 of CAUYLG010000763.1, forward strand.
TAAAGCTTATGATTAGCATGTAATACATTTTATATTTTTTTCGGACTTAATGCTTAAGAATCAGCCAGAATAATACATATAATCCATCATGGTTTTAATTTTGTTGTTGCTGTTTCTGCTATTATTTTGAGATGAAGGGGAAAACTGCAGAGTAACATGAATTAAAAATGAAAGTTCATAAAGGTGTTGAGCTTAACAGTAGGGTGTTTTCATATAGCTTTCCTATTTGTAAAAAGGTACGGAGTTTTATTTTGAAAGCGTTATTTTCATTGTCAATCCTGATAGGAGAGATTATTTTAGAGAAAGATTCTTTGGCATATTATTTTAAGGCACAATGCTCTGTGAGAGCATTGAACAGAGAAAGATGATGGGTAAACTGAGAAATTACTTTGTGAATTCATGGATTTATAATTAATTCTAAGTGTTATGTATTTTTAAAGTGTTCTTAGCTCAAATTGTCTTCTGTTTTAGCTTTTGGTTTTAGTTGTTGCTGTCTTATGTCTATTTAGTGTTTAAATACTTGCTATATGCCTTTCACTTGGAATGTTTACACTTTTTTATATTGGTCAGTTACTATATTATTTCAGTAATATTTTATTTGCCTTTGTGAAACAACCTAATTACACTACTAGCTTTCATTAGCATGAAAATTCCCTGGTGCAGTGGACCTGAGTTGACTTTGTTGTCGAATTTTGGAACTGGATTAGATGCAAGAGTTTGCCTGATTTAGTGATTCCCTTGACTATACATTGAAACATCTGGGGAACTTTAAAAAGAAATCTTGCTGGGGTTTCCCCCACTCCCCCACCTGAGAGGGATTCTGATTTAATGGATTTGGAGTGTGGCCTGGGTACCAGACTTAAAAAGCTTCCACAGGAGATTGTAATGTACAGTGAAGTGTGAGAGTCATTGTTACAGTTCCTCACTGTGGAAAAGAAAAATGAGACTCAGACTTATTAATCAAATAATGTCTACTTTGGAGATCCAAAATTATTATTAAAATTGGTAAATTTTAGACTGACTCTTAGATGTCCATCTTGGATAATTTAGAAATAAAACTAAACACTGAGAGGCTCTTATCCTAATCCTTTCAAGTGAACTATCACTAACTTTCCAAGGTCGAGTACAGGAGTGTTTCGATTTTCCCAGGCATGTGTAGTGTTTCCTTCTTGCCTCCTCCGGTTGCCCCCCAACATTTTCCTGAAATTGAATCTTTGCTGTTTCTTTGAGAAAATATCCATCCTTGAAAGTTACTTGTAGAGTTCCTGTAGGCTGATCAGGGAAAAGTATGTGCAAATTTGCAAGTAAAGGATATTTTAAATAAAACTTAGAATTAGCTAACCTTGCATTAAAAGGACATATACAAGCCTCAGTGCTTGGCATGGTATACAGTCGCTGCTTAATAATTACTTGAGGAAACAGAAGAAGGGCCTGTGTTTTAATTTTTAAACACTTCTATCTCTTAGTACATAAATACTGTATCCAGCAAGGATCTTTGCAGTGATAAACTGAGTGGTTAGATAAGGAATCTGACCTTTTAGAAGTTGATTAACTTCTTTAGGCTTTGGTTTCCTTATAAAATTAGGGTTACATAGATGCTTTTTTTTTTTTTTTTTTTTTTTTTTTTTTTTTTTTTTTTTTGTAAGATTCTCCAACTGTGGCCAGGCTGGAGTATAGTGGCGTGACCTTGGCTCACCTCAGCCTTTGCCTATTGGGTTCAAGTGATTTTCCTGCCTCAGCCTCTTAAGTAGCTGGGACTATAGGTGTGTGCCACCACGACCAGCTGATTTTTAGTAGAGACGGGGTTTCGCCATGTTGGCCAGGATAGTCTCAACCTCTTGACCTTGTGATCTGTTTGCAATGGCCTCCCAAAGTGCTGGGATTACAGGCATGAGCCACTGTGCCCGGCCCTGGATAGATGCTTTCTAAGGACTTTTCTAGCTCTATCATTTTATGATTTTATAACCATTAATATTTGAAAGTATAATTTTAAGTAAATGATATATTATCACCTAGGAGTCCAGAGGAAAGAATGTTCTTAGCTAACTAGGAGGTTGTTTAACTAGAGAAGCAAATAGAATTCAGTGTTGGTGAAATGGCAAGAAAACTAGGTAGATTGGATATAGAAAGGACAGTAATAGTGGTTCCTTCTTTCTCAGCACGTATTATTGCCTAACTCTTAACTGTGTTTACATCTGTTGAAATCCTTTCACACATAAGGTTGTCCTTGTGTACTATATTTTGGAGAATGCGTACTCTTGGTATTAATGAACTCAGATTACAAACACATTCTTACGCTATCCCTCCTTCCACTCACATTGACTTTTTTTTTTTTTAATTGAGATTACCTCCAGAAACCAGTGACTGTATTTAGTATTTAACATCGAATGGTTAGTGATTGATGTTTAGCCATGTTATTGTGCTGATAATTTGTAAAATAATAGGCTTCTGGGGATAGGTAGCAGGCTGAATTCATGATTGACTAAGGAGATTTTAGATTCAAGAGGTCTCTTGAATCAGAGACACAGAGGGAATTGGTGAACTGCTCAGGCTCTCAGATAACATTTGATTCCAGATCTCAGTCAGATCCCTTCCCATGTTACTATATTGCTTCTTGTGGATTCTATAATAGGCCAAGTGGGCAAAGACAAATGTTCTGTTTTGATAGAAATGGGTATGAGGATAATCCATGGATGTAGGATTGTTTGCTTAGAGAGCTAATCAATTGTATAACCTATTATAAATATATAGTAGGAGCCACTTTTTAGTAGCTTACATAAAAGTGATGATTTTCAGATGTGAAGCAGTATTACAAAAATTTTTGGATATTTGGAATTCAGAACATCCTAAAATTTCCATAACGTATTCCAAAATATAATATAAATCTCTCCAGATATTAACACAGGGAAACTTTTAGCTAGTATGGTTCCTGTGATACTCAAATTGGGAACAGGGGACAACCTTAAACTATAGTGAGGAGACAATGAGATTTTTAAATTTTAAAAGGAAACGTAGGTGAGAAAAAGGTGACAAACACAGCATTTAAAAGACAGTATGAAATTCCAGGTGAGTAGTTTTAATTTTCCATTTTGATTGACAGCCACCTTTTGCACATTTCCTCTTCCTTGTTTTGACAAGATTTAAGAGGATTAGAAAATTGATTATTTAGGCATTTCACCTTCCTTTTGGCTTTAAAGAACGGTGAGAATGTTCAGTAATGTAATTCTGTTGTTAGAAGAAATAAAGTTAATGGAAAGGAGATAATGAGTTTCTTAGTAAGAAGTTTCCAGGTAGGGGAACATATGAGATATTATCTGTTTCTCTAGTAGGGCCATAACTGAGCATTGTTTTATTGTTCCACACCTAAATTGATTGTCTATTTAAGACAGGAGAAATTCCTGGAATTAGTTTTAGCAGCATTATAGAAGATGTGATGATTCGTAAGTGTGCCTTCGGTCTTTCTCAAGGAATAAAACAGCACTTTTGTCTGTTGGCAGACCTCTGCCATTTAATTAGTAAGTACGTCTCTTATGTCTCAATGCACTCCTTGTTAAAAGTACAGTTGGTCTCAGTATTTGCAGGTGCAGCATCCAACTAGCCATGAATGGGAAATATTAAGAAAAATCCTTAAAACTAAAAATAATACAACAATAGAAAAAGAAATACAGTATAACAACCACTTACAGAGTGTTTATATTGTATTGGGTTAAAATAACCTGGGGATTTACCCAGTACAGCGTTTACCCAATTTACAGCTAAAGAGGGGCTCAGGAATATGTATTATTTAAGAAGCTCAGTGATTCCAGTGCTCATTTTAGGAACCATTTTCTCCCACGAGGCTGGTTCGTTGGCTCTTCAGTTTATTTGGCTGGTCAGGATTCTTGCATTGTCTGTCCCTTCAAGGAGCAGGAAAGATATTGCCCAATTGTACCTTCGTTACATAATACTTCATGATGTATAAATGTCATTAAACTTATGCCAGATTCCAAGCTTTGTCCCTTGAAAGGATCTTAGATGGTTATAGCTGAGTAAGCCTGAATGAAGCTGCTCTGTGATAGCAGTAAAAATGCTGGCCTATAGGGTGTGCTGTTCAGCAGTAATTGAAAATAAAAAAGCCCACTAACAGGGCTACTACTAAGCGAGTGAGAGAGGAGGGGCATTACTGTTTTTATCTATTATTGCTAATACTCCCAAATTATGTGTTTATTTTATTCTGTAAAGTTTGGGAATCATAAACCCATACTCTTTTAAAATGGTTTCTAGGGTTTCAGAGCCAGATCTTTGACTTAATTGACTATGTCTGTTAGCCAAAATGGATAATTAATGGCTTTTTAAAAGAACATGTTTTACAACACTAGAAATTTTGTTGCACTTGGTATCTGTAATCTTGGCATCTAATCTATCTAAAGGAATTCTCCACCAAGTCCATTCTTCAGGGGCAAGGGAAACCTTATGAGACAGTAACTGTCCATCGTAATGTCTGTTTTCTCACTTAGACTTTGAAAAAACACTCCCAACATATTTCTGCTGCTAGAACATGATTGTTTAAGAAAGGAATGGTCCTGCTTTTAGGACAGTTCTTTGAGTAATTGAAGTTATTCCATTCATTTTCCTTTTCTCCTATGGCAGTGGCATGAAGGTTGAGTTAGGGAAGCTGGGCTTTTAGGAGTTGGGGTATAGACTGAGACTGGCTGCAGCCAAGTGTGATGAATGTCTATGGTGGGCCTAGCAGATGGGGCCTGAGGGTGTACTTCCAATTTGGGTTGTTTAAAATACTTGTTTTATTTGACATTTCAGAATTACAGTAAAAGTTTATAATATTTTCTTCTTAAAGGAGATAAATGTTAACCAGAAGGTTTTACTGATTTTTATTCTTAAGAGTGCCTGCATTGCATTTTTGCCAAATGAAAAAAGAGGCAATATTCCTACTTATTCTCCAACCTCAGTCCCCAACCAGCAATAAATTCAAGGAACTGCATGGAGATCAGTGATCCTTTATCTTTCATTGTTCTCTTTATGTGGGAAAGCATTACTACTTAGGTATAAATATAGATGTAGATTGTAGTTGAACAAAAAGCAAAGGAAGGAGTATGCCTTTCCTTTGGCTCTCCTTTTTGTGTCTTGAGTCTAGAAGGACTTTATCTAGTTAATCTCCAGTTTCCTAAGAGGCAGTACCTAAACCATCTTTGTTGAGAGCACTTATAAGGTTATCACAGGTCATTAAAAAATTTCCTACCCAAATGGCTCCACTTTTAAATAGGTAACACCTGTCATTTACAGAGTTCCTTATTGAACATTTTGTGTAAATATTCTCTTTGTGGGCAGGGAGAAATACGTAATTACCAATAGCAACCCTTTGTGGTTGCAAACAAAAAAAAAGTTCAGAGATGACTGTTGTCACTTATTCAGGAGAGCATCCAAAGTATCTCGAATGGCACACAAAAGCAAGTCTTTTTAATTTACCCAATTTGCTCAATATTAATTGAATCTACTGAGAAGGATGAAATTTTAATAGCATTATTTGTCAAGTTGGACCTTGGAACTTGAAGGAACCAGAAATTGTCACTGACTGCCTTGTGAGAAGCCCTTACTTAACTTTCACTCTTACTTGGCCTTTTTTAGAGACTGGCTAATCCTCCTTTTCTTTAAAATTGAAACAATAACAATAGCTGTATAATGGTGAGTGTTTAAGTGTTTTGTATACCTCACTTTATTTGGTCTTCAGGGCAACACTATAAAGTGTAAGTATTATCCTTAATTTATATATGGTGAAATTTAAGCTTAGAGATACAAATCTTACAGCAATAAATAGCGAAGTTAGGATTTCAACTGGGTCTGATGCCAAAATGATTCTCTCAGTTGTTTTCCTGTGCCACCTCTGTCATTTGCAGCGCCCATCTGCAGTATATCCCTCAGCCCCTTTCCTGGATCACACAGCTGTTTATTTTGCATCAGCCTCCTCCATTTTACAAACAACAATTCATAACCTCAGATTCCACTCTTAGGCAAATATGGCTGGGCATCATCATTCACTTAGGAAAAACGTGTTGCTTGAATCTGTATGGAGAAAATTCTTTTCTTTTGATTTAAGTGCATATAATGGGATTAACCTATAGATGTTTCAAAGAAAACTGAGTGTAGTGTTGTTTTTGTTGTCCAAAAGGTCTCTTAGAAAGGGTATTTCAGAAACAACTCTGACCACTGAAAAATTATTCGTATACATATTATAGCATATTAAATTGTAGTGACTGTTTTCAGTATTCAAAATTATAATAATTCTGCAACTTGACCTCTTCATTAGAAATGTGGAAGTGATTTAAATTGACAGTGTGAACAATAGTGTTTTCAACTCGTATAGCAGTATTCTATTTATACATGGGGCAGCTGCATCCTTTTTCTTTATTTAGGAGGAATACTATTGTTCTCAGATAATCAGGTGAGTGATCCTACGGGAAAAATGTGAGCCAGTTGTAACACAGGTATTATTGATCTCCCTCCAATCAAGCTTTTATTCATCTATATGAAAAAAGAAAGCACTTAAACTCTAATAGCTAAGTACGAAATGTGATGCTGAATTGATGTTAATTGGACTCTTACATAGTTTTTTTAGTCTAATGAGATTATTTCATCAAGAAGGTATCTTTGTTCAATGTTTCCAGTTGTGCAGAGGCTTTAAATAGTCTGTTATGTATACTATAGACACATATCTATTCACACTTAAAATTGTATTCCCTTTATGAACTGTATCTTTTACTGATTGATTCTCCTTCATTCTTTCCTACCCATAACTGCTAGTTGTGCTTTTATATAAAATGTTAATATCTGATACAGAGAGCCAGGCACTGTGCTTTATATTTTGCCTGTTTTAATCTTCTTTAATTCTCTCCCAAACTCAATGAAGACTATGTTGTTTTCTCACATTATACAGATGAGGACAGTTGATATACTTTGCCTAAGGTCACACAGCTAGTAAATGCTGAAACCGAAGCTTCAAACCCATCTGTTTCTGATTTTAAATTCTCATTCATAACACATGGATATCATTGGCAGTGTTGGGACTATGGCTAGAAAGTGTTTGTTTCACTTATTTCAATAGCAAACTTCAGTAGCAATGTGAAGAAAGTCAACTTCTAACCAATTGCATTGCCTGTGCACCGAACTTAGACCAGAGTTAGGTATGTATCTTTAACATGATATTCAGTGTTTCTTTTTCTGTATGTAGCAAACTATATGGATGAAGATATGCTACTTTGTGACTCCAAAAGGAAGTGGACTTGATTTAAATGAATTTATAGTGCATGCTCAAGTCACATATTCCTGTACATCATTCTTTTTCTCTTCCACAATGAAATTTTTTGAGTACAATATAGGAAATCATATTAAAGTGGAGTGTACTTACCCACATTAGGGTTTAAAAGGTAAAAAAGCACTGTAATAATTTCTTCTATAACGTGGTCTGTATTACATTTTTAGCCTTCTGTTTGAAACTAATTAGAAATATTAGTGATCAAGTATTTGAAACTAGTTAGAAATTAAAGTTTTTTAAAATTACAGGTTTTGAATTCATAGCATTAAAAAATGCTTCTGATTGAAGGTTAAGATGGGAATTTACATGGGAGAAAAGGAAAGTACCTTAAATAAAGACATTCCTATGTATGGAATTCATAGCATTAAAAAATGCTTCTGATTGAAGGTTAAGATGGGAATTTACATGGGAGAAAAGAAAAGTACCTTAAATGAAGACATTCCTATGTATGGTTAAAAAATATTCTGGATATAAACATTAAAAAAAATAGGATTTTTGTGTGTCATCCTAAAGATTTTGAGATGTATTAATTTGTTTTCAGGAATTATTCTAAATGGATTAAAAATTGTTAGTAAAATTGAACTTCATAGTAATATTTTCTCTGGTATTAGTTTCAGAAAGCCAGCGATTAGAACAGATGTTAACTGTGTTTGGAGTTAGTTTCTTTATGAATAGTTAAATTACATTTTCAAAAGTTTGTGTTATATACCATATGTAGTTTCCCTGTGGGTTTTCGTTTTGTGAAAGTGTTCTTTAATTGAATAAATAATTTAGGCTGGTCACCGTGGCTCACACCTGTAGTCCTAGCACTTTGGGAGGCTGAGGCAGGTGGATTGCCGAGCCCAGGAGTTTGAGACTAGCCTGAACAACACGGTGAAACCCTGTTTCTACAAAAAATATAATTAGCCAGGTATGGTGACGCATGTAGTCCCAGCTACTCAGGAGGCTGAGGCAGTAGGATCGATTGAGCCTGTGAGCGCATGAGGTCAAAGCTGCAATGAATTGTGATCATGCCACTGCACTCCAGCCTGGGTGACAGAGCGAGGTCCTGTCTCAAAATAACAAAATAATTTAAATTGTGATGGCAATTGTGATAGTTAACCACAGCTAAACATAATTGCTTATCTTCATATTAAATTTGATTCCTTGTATGATCAGGTTTGAGAAGTAAATGAAGCATGATGATACCTTTCAAGAATCTGTTGCTTAATAGAGGAAGTTAAGACTTTTTAAAGAGAGCTGTAGTAATTTAGATTATCTTCCAAATATATTCTGAACTTTTATAGTCTTTTAAAGCATGCATCATAACATTCTGGAGAGAAAAATCTGCAGAACGCAGCATGCAAACAACTGTAAAGTAAACCATAAATTTTGTTCATTTATGTGATGTCTGTAACATATTTTTAAGTGTTTGTTAAAAATCTAGCATCTTTTCTGGGAGTGGTAGGTCATGCTTATAATCTCAGCACTTCAGGAGCTAAGATGGGATGATTGCTTAAAGCCAAGAGTTTAATACTAGCCTGAGCAATATAGTGAGACTGTGTTTCTTCAAAAGCAATAAATAAATAAATAAATAAATAAATAAATAAATAAAAATAGCTGGATGTGGTGGCATGTACTTGTAGTCCCAGCTACTTGGGAGACTGAGGCAAGAGGATTGCTTGAGCCCAGGAGATTGGGGGAAATTGTGAGCTATGATCACAACAAAGCCTGGATGACAGAGTGAGATCCTGTGTCAAAAGTCTGGGGATCTTTATATAGAAAAAAATTATTATAATTGTTCTTAGAAAACAATTTTCAGCCTCCTGGGAAGCTTACTCTTAAATATTTACACTTAAAATTTAGGTTTGTTTTATGCGTTAATGAACCTGGATTATAGAACTTACTTAAATCATGCCTACATCTGTACAGTGTCTCCCAACTACCAGAATATAACCTAAAGGTTTTGCTGGTGTTCTCTCATTTAACCTCCTAACAACCCTGTGCATTGAGTTTTCAAATGGAATTGTTTCTCAGGTTATAAGTAACTTGTCCACAGTTAAAAATCATGCAAGTGGCAGAGGTGTAGGTTTTATCTCAGCCTGGCTCCAGAGATCAATCTCTTACCCACCGTGCCAGCATGCAAGGTATATTAAAGTACACATTTCAGTTGTCTCTCTTGTTATTCCTTGTAATTTATTTTTTTACCCGTACAATTACCCAGGAAGGGAAGAAATAGGTGAAATGCCAGAGAGTTTAGGCGTGGGCTGTAATCTAGAATCTTCTTTTTGTTACCTGGTATCCCCTCACTCCCAAACACCTGTTTCAAAAAGGAATCATTTCTGATGGTGACTGTGCACCACTTGCTGAGCTTTGTAAAGGGCTGCCTTGCTTGCTTGCTTATTTGTTTATTGTATTATACTGTTCCAGAAAAGATAGCTAGTAGGTATTTATTCCTACCAAAAGATGGGCATGCTTGAAGTAAATGATTCAATTAGAAGAGTGGGGTGGTTTTCCTTATTCCAATAATTTTATATATTATTATTTTACCTATTTTACAGGCTTGTAAAATGTGGCAATTGTGACAGAATTTTTTCCCTACAGAACCCCCAGTAACATCCTCCTAGTCATTCACATAATGAGAGATGATCATGGAGACATTTTATTGTGAGGTATAAATGTTGTGTGTTGGATAAACACTTTGTCTTGGTGGAGAATTAGGTGTGGTGATTTGTGGATGCTTACTTTGCTTTGTGTGGAGGGGGGTAAAAATGGTTGTTTATGTTGATAGAATAAAGCAGATAAGAAGGTTTATAAAAGCTCAATGAAAATGCAAGAGCATTGTAAATATAAGCTTATATTTTTCATATCGTGTATTGCACAAAATAATTTAGGCTTATGTGCAAAAATAAAAGATCTGATAAAATGTTTACTTAAAATGCATTCATGAACACAGTGGAACTGTCTAAGACATGTTAAGAAAATTTTGTGTTAATCTATTTAAATATTTTGGTAAGCATAAAAATGACTTTTTCTAGTGCATTGGAAGAAAAGTTTTATTTACTGACTCAACACACTTGAACTGAGTTCTTACTATGTGCTAGAGACTGTTTAATTTTAAAAAATGCCAAGAAGGAGTTACTGAAAGATGAAAGAGGATCTGAAAAACAAAGGGACTATTACATCAGTAAAAATCACCTCAGGGGTCTCTCTAGATGAGTGTGAAGAAATAGTAGTACTATTTCACATATCAGGACTAATTGTGAGGTTTCATAAAATACAACTTGGAAGTTTGTTGGGTAGATAATCATAACATAGCAGTAGTACTGGCAGTTTTTGTTTTTTCTTTCTTTTTTAAAGGGGAGAGGAAGGAAAGAGAGGGGTAGAGTATAGGAATGAATTTGAGTGAATAAGAGGAGCAAAAATGAAAATATCTGTATTTTGGATTTGAAAATTCTACTGTAGCAGATAAATAATAACCTGGCTTATTATGGAGTTTGTGTATGTATATAGCAGTTTGAAAACTGTCTTTGATATCTTTCCCTTTGGTGATTATTAGATGTAAATTATCTACATGTGAAATTTTATGGGAGTTAGAGATAATAGATATAGAACATTCAGCACAGTGCTTGGCATATAATAGGTAGTTGTTATTGTTGATAAATAATCATTTATATGAATATATTCATATAACTTGGGTGATGCAGTACAGTGGTTTAAATAATGGCTTGAAACAATAAGCTTGAAAGTAATACTTTGTCTTGATAGTTTATATTACTAAGCTTTTGAGATATGACATCTCTACAAAAATAATAAATTTAGCCCAGTATCAAAATACAGTAAACTGAATGCCATTTTGCTATTTTTGTTTAAGTTTTAAGCAAAATTTAAGAAAAACAAAGTTCAAAATATTGCAGGCACACAGAATGGTATAACATACAGCAGTGTATTTCTGCTGAAAATCTTTAACGTTCTCTTGGAAATCTTTGATAGTGAAATATATTCTGCACACTTAAAAAATCTTACACAAAGAGCCTTCTATGTTTCTTAAATAATTTTTTTTTCTTATTTTAGGGAAGGGGAAAAGGTCTGTGGGATACATTTATTTAATATGACATCAGTTGAATAAAGCCAGCTGTGAGTAATTATCTCTGATATTTGATTTCCAGCTGTTTTGTTGAACTATTATTGGCTCTCAAAGTTTTTCAATATTAATTAAATGATGACTCATTATGAAGGAGTCTTGTTTTAAATACTAGTTTATCAAATAGGACATTAAAATAGACCAACTGGTACAAAGTTTTAATCCTTTCTGGCGTAACTATTTTTTCCTACCTGGGTCATTCTTGTGTTTATTTTAAAGTCAGTACATTTTTAACTTGGAGGAAATCATTCAGATCAGATATGTTTTGGTAATGATTTTCTATAATTATATATCTCTGTCCAGCTACATAAATAGAATTAAATGTGTCTTCTCTTTGCCTAAAAGTTTTTGAAGTCAGGTTGTCATTAGTGAAGAATTCATATGAGGTTGAATGTAGAAGCAGGTATTTTCATTTTAGCATGTTGGATATTGAACATCAGTTGAATTGTGTAAACAATAGATTTTTTTTTTTTTTTTTTTCAAAGAGAGAGGGTCTTAGTCTGTCTGCCAGGCTGGAGTGTAGTAACATGATCACAGCTCACTGTGCTCTTGACTGCCTGGGCTTAAGCAATTCTCCTACCTCAGCCAGGCCACAGCCCAATGCCCAATTTGTTTAGTTTTTATAGAGCGGGGGTCTCGCTATATTGTCCTGGCTGGTCTTGAACTCACAGGCTTAGGCAGTCCTCTAACCTCTGCCTCCCAAAGTGCTGTGATTAC
>CAUYLG010000764.1:0-195164 GCA_963573385.1 Cacajao melanocephalus
CCCTTCCCTGTGTCCGTGTGTTCTCATTGTTCAATACCTGCCTATGAGTGAGAACATGCGGTGTTAAATTTTCTGTTCTTGCGTCAGTTTGCTGAGAATTATGGTTTCCAGGTTCATCTATGTCCCTACAAAGGACACGAACTCATCGTTTCTTACGGCTGCATAGTATTCCATGGTGTATATGTGCCACATTTTCCCTGTCCAGTCTATCATCGATGGGCATTTGGGTTGGTTCCAGGTCTTTACTGTTGTAAACAGTGCTGCAATGAACATTCGTGTGCATGTCTCCTTATAGTAGAACGATTTATAATCCTTTGGATATATACCCAGTAATGAGATTGCTGGGTCAAATGGAATTTCTATTTCCAGGTCCTTGAGGAATCGCCACACTGTCTTCCACAGTGGTTGAACTAGTTTACACTCCCACCAACAGTGTAAAAGTGTTCCTATTTCTCCACATCCTCTCCAGCATCTGTTGTCTCCAGATTTTTTAATGATCGCCGTTCTACCTGGCATGAGATGGTATCTCAATGTGGTTTTGATTTGCATTTCTCTAATAATCAGTAGCCACTGAATTTTTACAGCAACCCTTATTAGGCATGCTTACTGTTGGAAAGAAGAAGTAAGAATCTTCTTCAGACCTCTCACCTGGTCTTTGGTCAGGCTACCTAATCATGGCATGTTGTTAAACATGGTCTCCTGATGATTTGCTTATAGATTATTCATTTAATCTGAAATTTACTTCTCAATTTTAATTACCTAGTTTCTGGAGTCCTAAAGAATACTTGTTTTCCTAACAGATCTACCCTGAAAAAAAGTCAGCTCTAGGGTTAAGATTAGGATTAGTGACAAGAGATAGGGATAAGGATAGAGTTAAGGTTAGCATTACCTTTAGGTTTAGAGTTAAGGTTATGTTTAGGTTTGTGGTTAGTGTTGGGTTAGGGTTTAGTTTAGGATGAGGGTGAGATTTAGGTTCAGGCTTAGGGTTAGCACTCATACTAGGGTTAGTTCTTGTGTTAACTCTACCCTTAAGGCTACAGGTTAGGGTTAGAGTTAAGGTTAGGGTTAAATTAGATTCCAGGACACAAATGACACTTTTACAAAAAATATTCTTGAAAATGTTACTTCGTATGGTAAAAGAAAATGTCTTCCACATTTTTACCCATTTCCTCGGCACTAGCAAAAACACCACTGTAGCAGAATGCCTATTTTATAATATTCCACAATTAACAACTATACAGTTTTCCATAGTTGATCATAGTATTTTTTAAATCTCTAGTACTGAAAAGTCAAGTAACACCTTTAATGTCAATGTTAACACCCAAGAGGTCAATTTGTCAATGGTATTTGATTTATACTCCCTTCAACCCCTGACATTCCCAGCCACCAACATAAAAGCTGATACCATTAAAGTAAAATGCCATGATCTGGAATGCACTCACATTTTATCTGAAAAACATATATATATATATATATATGAATCACGATAAACCAAAACACAATCTGTTTAATAAGGTTTCCAAGTCATTAGACGTTACCCAGTTAGGTATTTCAGCCAGACCTCACACTCCAACAACTTGAGTGTCTGGTGATTGAATGATGTTCCCACATAGCGCCTGAACTTCAGTAGGTACAAACACCGTCTCCACAGCCCTCACCCAGCACACCAGCTTCTCCTTCTTTTCTTCCATTTGATTTAATGGCAGCATCATTTACCAAGGGCTCCAAACCAAAAACTTTTCATCGACTCATTTTTCCTCACTGCCCACTGTCCCATCCTGTTGTAAAAATTACCTCAAACATTCTTTATGTCCCTCTCTTCAGCTTTATTATTTCCTGCCTAAACCATTTGCAACAGCCTCTTAAATAACCTTCAAATAACTTTCCTACCTTCAAGCTCTTCATTGTCCAATCTGTCCTCCCCACACTGTGACCAAAATGTGCCATCTTTGTTATACTATCTACTAGTTGAAAATCTTTGCAAGGTTCTATTCTAGACTCTCTTTTTCACTCCTCTGTTGGCCTGGAATTTTCCGCTTCCTTCTTTGCACCCTCCCATACCTTGAACATCTATGGTTGCACTTACTGTAGTTTATTACACGTGTTTCCCCTGAGTAGATGATAAACTTCTCAAAATTAAGGTGATCTCATTCACTCCTGTACAACCAGTTCACAGAACACTGCCTGGCACACGGTAGGTGCTCGCAACATTTTGCTGAAAAAAAAAAATAGCTTACAAGACCAAGTGACACTCACAGATCTTCTTTATATAATAGTGTGTCCGGTCCCAAAATAAAACTTATGCTGTGTAAGGCTTCTTAAAAAAGCACACCCTGCATTTTAACAGGAAGTTACAGATTAATAAACAGCTGACGGAACAAACGAAATAGCATCCAGTGAATCACCAGGCGACCATTCAATTGCTGCTAACTAGATTCAGGGAGAGAGAAGATGGGGCCAAACCATCATTCCCCATTGATGGGAAGATTTTGCAAAGATGCTTGAAAGCTCTGGGTATCAGGGCAATGCCTATTTCCCCACACTGTAGTGGAGATTCAGGAACAGAAAGAGGCCATAGCAAAAGTGAACTGGGGGGGGACTATGTGAATACAGACACCAGATAAATACCAAATTTGTGGTCACAGAATGTCTACCACAGCCTACTTCATCCCTATATAACATAGAGCTTTGCATGCGGTATATGCTTAGGTTTTATGTTACTCTTCGTGAGAATATGTGGTGACTATATACACAAGACACGGATTTACTCCTGGATTTCCTTCTGCCTTTGCCACCATTGCAACACCAAGACCCCTCAACTTCCTTCTCCTCCTCAGCCTACTCAACATGATAAAGAGAATGAAGACCTTTGTGATGATCCACTTCCACTTAATAAATAGTAAATATATTTTTTCTTCCTTGTGATTTTCTTAATAGTTTTTCTCTAGCTTATATTAGTATAAGACTACAGTATATAATACATATACAAAATATGTGTTGTTTATGTTATTGGTAAGGCTTTCAGTCAACAGTAGGCTAGTATTAGTTAAGTTTTGAAGGAGTCAAAAGTTATACTCGGGGACAGGCATGGTGGCTCACACCTGTAATCCCAGCACTTTGGGAGACTGAGTTGGGCGGATCACAAGGTCAGAAGTTCGAGACCAGCCTGGCCAATATGGCAAAACCCCATCTCTACTAAAAATACAAAAATTAGCTGGGCGTGGTGGCAGGTGCCTGTAGTTCCAGCTACTGGGGAGGCTGAGGCAGGAGAATTGTTTGAACTGGGGAGACAGAGGTTGCAGTGAGCCAAGAGTGCACCACTGCACACCAGCCTGGGTTACAGATTGATATTCCGTCTCCAAAAAAAAAAAAAAAAAAAAAAAACTTATACTCAGGTTTTTGACTTCGAAGAGTGTGGGAGAATGTGGGGGTAGGAGGGGCTGCCTTTAACCTCCTAGACATTCAAGGGCCAACTCTATATGGTTTTCTGTAACTACTGGCTGTCCCCACGATGTGGAGCTAAGACAAGGTTGGAGAAGTGGTTTCACAATTTTAAAATCAAAGAGCTCAGCTGCTGGTCTTCAATACAGAGCTGAAGGCTCAAAAGGCACCACTTTGGGCTCAGGATGCATAGAGCAGATGCCTACCACCTGAAGCATGTCTCACAGACATAATGTTAAAACCCAGCCCTTGGAAGGTTAGAGCTGATTGAGAACTCCCATTGGCAGCTTTCTCCTGGAAAGGTGTATGTGGCCAGAGGAAACAGGAGAGGAGGACCGGCCAGTGACAGCATACAAACCCAGCATGGCCAGACCATACATAAAAACAGAGGCTGGGCACGGTGGCTCACGCCTGTAACCCCAGCACTTTGGGAGGCCGAGACAGGTGGATCACGAGGTCAGGACTTCAAGACCAGCCTGGCCAAGATGGTGAAACCTTGTCTCTACTAAGAATACATAAGTTATGTATTCTTAGTAGAGACAGGTGGTGGTGCGAACCTGTAATCCCAGCTACTCGGGAGGCTGACGCAGAGAATTACTTGAACCCTGGAGGTGGAGGTTGCAGTGAGCCGAGATTGCGCCATTACACTCCAGCCTGGACAACAGAGTGAGATTCTGTCTCAAAACAAACAAACAAACAAACAAACAAAAAACTCTGAACCGTGACCCCTGCAGCAACCTGGCCCAAAGCGTCAAGACTTGATCAATAACCGTTAGCTTCCTTAAGGTTTGCCCTTCCCCTCCCCCCTTCCAACTCAGGACCGACCCGAGAAAGGCAAATGTTTCCCAAGCCAATTTCATGGGATACCTGCCTCCAGGTCCCCCACCCCAGCAGCCGCCAATCGGGGCACACCTTGAAGCCTTCCGTTTTCCACCATGAAGCATCCCCACTCCCCGGCCTGCCTCCGAGTCTCCTTCCAAATGCAAGTGATGGTGGCTGACTCCCTCGCCAGAGCAAGCTCTGAGTAAACTGCCTCTCACTACGGCGGCCTTGGTGGGTTTCCACCTGGGTGTCTTTGGCGCACACCGGGAGCTTGCCTACGGTGATGGAAGGCGGCCGCGCCCCTGGTGGGGTTGGGGAGGTGGGAACTGGAATTGGAAGGGGGCATGTTCCAGTTCAGTGGGAGGAGTTGAGTGCTGGTAGAAAGCCCAGGGTGACTTCTCAGGCCGGGGGCTTGGGGTAGCTGCAGAAAGGGAGAAGGAGGCAAAGAAATCCTCCCTGCAGCAGACCCCTGGCGCCGGGCGCGGGAACAAGGGATGTGCGCGGCACGTCGATCCTTCCCCGGCCCGGCCGCTGCGGTGGCGAGGGCAGAGGCGGTGGCGGTGGCGGTGACGGTGGGGGCAGCCGGGCTGTGCACGCCTGGAGTCCGCCCGGGCGCGGGCCGCCGCTGCACCCCGGGAGCCGAACCGCGGGAGGGCGCTGTGCAGAGCGGGTGGTGGCCTGCTCGACGGAGGTGGCCGCCGTCACCCTACCGGTCCTGTGCTACATGCCCGAGGACTGCCAGGGAGCCAGGCCTGCCAGCTGGTGCAGGACGCCAAGGTCAAGACTGGAGCAGGGAGGAACAGTGCTGCGGTCTGGAGAAGCGCATCGGCCAGGACCAGAGGAGATCTGCGAGCTGCCGGGCGGCCAAGGGGAGGAGGTCCGGCTGCTGAACCTCGTGGTGCCGATGTGGCGCAGTTCCCCTAGGGTACCAGGCTGCCTGCTAACACAGCATCTTCAGGGAGGGTCAGAGATGAGGAGGAAGACGCTCATCCCAGATCCCAGCCTGCTGTCACCGTCCTAGGGGAGGGAGGGTTCTGGTTATAACTCACAAGCAGGCCTCATAGTGTCTCTGCCGATTTTTTTTTTTTTTGAAACTGACAACAAAGGGAGTTAAAACAGAAACAGATTATCAGAGGACCAGCAGGGACACAACAGCCTGAGAAGGTGAAGGCAAAATGCAGCCAGTTCAAACATCCACCAAAAATTATATGTGATAATTCTATAAGACAAAGATACAAAGTTATCCTTCAGGATTGGCAAATGTGGTTGGCTCATGCCTATTATCCTCACTCTGTCTCCTTAATGACAAATTTGGCAATGCAGACTTTTAGGACTTAGAACAACCAATGAACTTTAGATTGCATTGCAGTTTATACAGAATATATTATTCAGTTTTTCATGATGAGAATAACAGGCTTGGTGATAGCTGTTCTGGAAAGCTTTTCTTTTGCAGTTCCTCTTTCCTTGGCTTATTCTGCAAAGAAAATGAAAGATAATCACTCAGTGAGACATTGGGTGCTTGTAAAACTATGGGAAATTCAACAGTCTTTTGTTCTGATAAAACAAGCACATTACTATTCCAAGAGTTCAGGCTTCCATTGGTGAGGCTCATTGTATAAGTTCCAGACCCATTGGGAATAACTTCTTGACAGATACTGCTGTGAATTGTTTGTATAATTAAAACAATTTTTTAGTTGTTGAGGTCCACCCCAACAGATTGGCAATAAAATAGAATGTGGCTTTTTGGAATTTCTTCATCATTTAAGAGTAGATTTTGAGAAAGAAAAGGAAAGGAAAGAAAGAGGGGAGGGGAAGGGAGGGAAGAGGAGAGGAGAGGAGGGGAGGGGAGGGGAGAGGAGGGGAGGGGAGGGGAGAGGAGAGGAGGGAAGAGGAGAGGAGGGGAGAGGAGAGGAGGGGAGAGGACGGGAGAGGGAGAAAGAAGGAAAAGAAAGAGCATACCACAGGCTCATGCCTGTAACCCCAGCACTTTGGGAGGCTGAGGTGGGCTGATCACTTGAGCTCAGGAATTCAAGACCAGCCTGGCCAATACAGTGAAATGCCATCTCTACTAAAAATACAAAAATTAGCCAGGCATGCTGGCCGTCACCTGTAATTCCAGTTACTCGGGAGACTGAGGCATGAGACTCACTTGAGCCCGGGAGGCAGAGTTTACAGTGAACCAAGATCATGCCATTGCACTCCAGGCTAGATGACAGAGTGAAACTCCATCTCAAAAAGAAAAAAAAAGAAAGAAAGCATACCACAGAAGAGTTTATACTAAGTTGAACTCTGTATAAACAAAGAGTTTATCTTAAACTCAGAGGAAAAATCTATGACTGCTGTCTTAAAACTGCCTGATGAGGGTTTTTAGTTGTTCAAAGAGGGAGTCTCAGAACTATTACTTAACAGAGGTGTGAAATTTTGAATGAAGAGGGAATACCTAGAGTCCTGACTAAAGCAAATAAAAAAGACATTTTCCAAAGTGTTATGAAACCAATGACTGTGCAGGGCTAAGAATACTGTGCTTGATGTTCAGAAATTCTTCAGATCCAAACCTGGCTGAGCAATGAGGAAGGTATTACTACCAATCTTGCATGAACTGCTTTTGTAGGCATTGAAGATGCCATGAGACCCAAGGAATAAGTTTCCTGTGACTGCTTCAATAAAGCTCTACAAACTCAGTAGCTTGAAATAACAGAATTATATTTTTATACAGTCCTAGAGCCCAGAGGTCCCAGAGGCCATGTTCCCTCCAAAGGCTCTAGGGAAAAATCCTTCCTTGCTTTTCTCATAGATTCTGGTGGTTGCTGGCAAACTTTGGTATTCCATGACTTGGAGCTTCTATCTTCATACGGCCATCTGTCTTTTCTATTTCCAAATTTCCCTCTTTTTTAAAAAACAGCAGTTTGCTGGATTAGGGACCCCCTAGTCTAACATGACCTCATCTTGATTACATTTGCAAATACCTCATTCCAAATAAGGTCATGTTCACAGGAACCAGAGTTCGGACTTGAACACATGTTTTTGGGAGACATATTTCAACCCTAAACACCTGAGGTGCCAAACGCAGTATGCTAGATTCACTGCATGAGTAATTCTAGTGACAATCTCCACATTGCAAGGGCTGTTTCCCTGAAATATAGCATTGTAAAAGTCCCCAAAGATTACCCACGTCTAGAGGGTACAAATTTCAAGAAACTAACGCACAAAAATGAAAATGGAGAAATTGAAAAAAAAAGCTCGAAAACAAGGGATGGTCAGAATTTCGTGTAGTTGCAAGATTCAGCTGTGATGGTTACTTTTGTGTGTTAATTTGACTGGGCCAAGGGATGCCCAGCTAACTGGTA
Organism: Cacajao melanocephalus; assembly: GCA_963573385.1. NCBI lineage: Eukaryota > Metazoa > Chordata > Mammalia > Primates > Pitheciidae > Cacajao > Cacajao melanocephalus. The sequence goes on from CAUYLG010000764.1 coordinate 7,611, forward strand.
GAAATGTTATTTCTGGGTATGTCTCTGGGGCTGTCTCTGGAGGGGCTGTTAGAACTTGAATCAGTAGACTAAAGAAGATTGCCCTCACTCAATCTTTTGAGGGCCCAAATAGAACTAAAGGTCAGAGGAAGGGTGAATTCATTCTCCCTGTTTGATCTGGGACATCTGTATTCTAATTCCCTGGGACATCAGCACTTCTCCGGGCTTCTTGGGCTGGGAATTATACCAACAGCTCTCCTGATTCTTAAACCTTCAGACTCAGACTGAACTATATCACCAGCTCTTGTGGTTCTTCAACATGCAGAAGGCCAATTGTGGGACTTAGCATCCTCCATAATCATGTGAGCCAATTCCTGTAATAAATTTCCTCCTCTATAATCTGTTCCTTCTTTTTCTCTAGAGAACCCTGGCTGGTACACTGGCCTTATCATTAAATATATTACTTAGTAAAAATGTGTAATGAATAATGTTTCAAGGCAGAGGCAAATTGTAACAGTTACTGATGATGATCCTAATGATGGCCCTGTGTTAAAGAGAGCAGATGTTTAATTTGCAACGGGATTAACAGAAACAAATATAGCTAAAGAAGTTTCCGATATCATTCTTACCAACGACAACCTTGCAAGTATTGTTAAAACTGTCATATGAGGTAGAAATGTTTATGACAGCATCTTCAAATTCCTTCCATTTCATTTGACTGTCAGTGTCACACTTGTGGCCTCTGCAGCTGCATGTGTTGTCCAGGATTCTCCTTTTAAGCTGGTCATATCTTTCTGGTGATCTCCTAATGGATGCTTTTGCTTACCTCACTTTGGCAACTGAAAAGACCATGGATTCACTTTTGCTTTGTAAACCTTATGGTAGGAAAATCTCTCCTGTCCATTTATAAAATTGGTATATAACAATTTTATATACAGTATATAGTTTCATTTGGTCTTACATTTGTTAGTAAACTCCTTTGTAATTTTGACAGTGGAAGAAACACTATCCTATATGCTCCTCCTTCTATCTATTTTATAATGATATTTAGTACTTCTGTTAGATGCAACTCTTTTTTTTTTCTTTTCTTTTTTTTTTTTTTTTTTGAGACAGGCTTTTGCTCTTCTGACTCAGGTGGGAGTGCAGTGGTGCCATGTCGGCTCACTGCAACCTCTGCCTCCCAGGTTCAAGTGATTCTCCTGCTTTAGCCTCCCAAATAGCTGAGATTACAGGCACCCACCACCATGGCCAGCTAATTTTTTGTATTTTTAGTAGAGATGGGATTCACTATGTTGGTCAGGCTGGTCTCGAACTCCTGACCTCAGGTGTCCCGCCCGCCTTGGCCTCCCAAAGTGCTGGGATTACAGGTGTGAGCCACCATGCCCAGTCAACTTTTTAATGAAATTAATGCCAAGAAGCTTCATTGCAAAACAAACATATTTGAGAGACTATTCAGTGATAATGTCTTTCATCTAACGGTCAAGGGAACATTTGCTGTATCATGTGGTGTGGTGCAATATTGGAGACAAGTGTTCTTCTGTACAAATCTTGGTGCAGACATATGGCCATGGTGCATTTTCCAAGGAGTTCGGATGTTACTAGGGGTTCTGCTCTTAACTACAATTCCAAATAACTGTGTGGAGCCCATCATAAGACTTTCACTGGGGGAAAGATTACGAAATTTTTTACTGAATTTACTAAAGATATGCAAGAGTCAGAATTAAAAATGCAAAGCAAAGATCCATTTTGGGTGCTGTACTGCGGTAGAATCAAAGATCCAGTTAGAAAGAGAGAAGCATGTATTTATTCCATCCATTCACTCTCTTTATCAGATCACCCCGTATAAGGAAAGGAACCCCTTTCCAAATTTACACACATTTTATCTTAAATACTTAAAATATCCTAATACCCACACAACAAATTCATTTTATCCTTTTCCTAAAATCTTAGATTTTGTTTTTATAATAAATGCACGAATTGAGTTGTTGCCACTGCTACTTTTTAAAGCTGTTTTTGTAGAAGTGAAGGATACACAGAGAGCTATATTTTAGACAGAAGGGTAATGTGAGAATTCCTTATAACTAAAGCATGGATGAGAGAAAAATATTCTAACTGTTGCATTTCTTTTCATCTATTAGCAGAAGTCCAAGAACAAAATTATGAATAAGTTAATACATTAATATTTGCTATTAATAAAAGTCAACTATCTACATTATATGAGATAAGGACATGTTTAAAAGGCCAAGTACCTTCCTGGAACTATTGATTTATTGTATACTGTACATAAGGGATACATGTTATTATGAAAACCCAGGCAAGTTAAGTGCTTTCTAAAAATACAGGCAGCTATGGTCTAACATGGCTTTTGAATTAAATTGTTCTTTAAGTGCAGATACCCTTCATGATTACTAAAAAGAAAAGAAGAAAAAATCCCAACCATATTTTCTCTATTTGTTATCTGGCCAAGCTACCACTGTAATTGGGTCTTTGCAGTGTGTCTGAAACATAACACGGGCTCCATAAGGAAACTGAAGCACAGGACCAGGGTAAAAGTAAGGTCAACAATGGACTTTTTGCTTGTGTGCCTTTTTTTTTTTTTTTTTTTGGAAGTGGAGTCTCACTCTGTTGCCCAGTCTGGAGTGCTTTAGCCTGATCTCAGCTCACTGCAAACTCTGCCTCCCAAGTTCAAATGATTCTCATGCCTCAGCCTCCCTATTACCTGGGATCACAGGTGTGCACCATCATGCCTGGCTAATTTTTGTATTTTTTCATACAGACAGTGTTTCACCATGTTGGCCAGGCTGGTCTTGAACTCCCTACCTCAGGTGATCCACCCACCTTGGTCTCCCCAAGTGCTGAGATTACAGGCGTGAGCCACCGCACCTGGTCTTGTGTGGCAAATTTGCTAATTGGAATGTGAGTCATCTTATATTTGGACACTTTTGCCTTAAATATTTAGTTTTAAGGTTACATCTGGAAGATTTCACATTTGGTTTTGTCACCAAACTCCAGAAATTTTGCTCTTAATTGTCCACAATGGGGAACAATAGACTCTATGCCTTTCCTTATTTCTGTTTGATTGTTCTGCATACCAAACTTGAAATGGTTTCAAAATATAAGGTATATTACACATACACAATGAGCCAGGTAATTTGGCTCTACAGTGTGTTTACCTGGTTGTCTGTATAGATTTTTTCAATAAATCAAGCACTTGTTTGAAGTCTCCAGTGTGGACAGCACTGTTCTAAGTATTTTAGAGAGTTAGGGAGAATACAGACATGTTCCCTTAGAGCAAGTTTTTGAACAGTAAACTTTATAGAGCATGAATATACTTAAATAGATGCTTATTTTACTTATCGGAGAAATTTAAGGAGAAGATATGAAATAATCATCTTAAAGAGTGAAAAAGCAAATTTAGTACAGCAAAAGAGGAGGGTTACCCAGGAGAGTTGAATGCCCATTTGATATGTGTAGATTTAAATTTAAAAAACAATTGAAGGGGCTGGGTGCAGTGGCTCATGCCTGTAATCGCAGTCTTTGGGAGGCCGAGGTGGATAGATCACTTGAAGTCAGAAATTCAAGACCAGCCTGGCCAACATGGAGAAACCCCATCTATACTAAAAATAAATTAGCTGGGCATAGTGGCAACGCCTGTAATCCCAGCTACTTGGGAGACTGAGGCAGGAGAGTCACTTGAACCTGGGAGGCAGGGGTTGCAGTAAGTGGAGATTGCACCATTGTACTTCCAGCCTGGGCAGCAGAGTGAGACTGCATCTCAAAAATAAATAAATACATAAAATTAAAACAATTGAGGTAATATGAAGGAGGGCTGAATGTCTGCTTCTTTACTTCAGTCCCTCATTTCCTAAACTCATATCTTGACTTCCCTACATCTATTCTACCTATGAAATTAAAACTCCAACATCCCACTCTAACCACAGTCTTTTATCATTCAAGTTTGCTACCACTATACCGTGTATCTATTTAATGTCACAATGACCTTGGGATCTTCATTTCTTGGGCTCTTGGGTCTCATTCAGGCTTTATTTTTCTTTATGTGTTGCCTAGATTCCATAGCTCATTACTTCAGTCATTTTCTCTGTAATATCTTAACTCTAATTTCCTTAACCTATTGTTCATTCATTGTGCACATTCTATAAAATTCAAGATGAGCCAAGTGATCTGTCTTTTCTATTCTTACACCTGTGCTGTAGGGCAAAGCAAGGGGAAGAAAGAAAAAAATACGTGAATGCTGCGACACACATCCATGGTTTCTCAATGCCCAGCCATTCTCGGTGTGCATTCTTAGTGAATTTCTATTCCTATTCCTCCTGAGTGACTACATTTTCATCACATTTCTGAAGTTTTTGCCACTTCCGCCATCATAATTTGAAGGTAACAGCATTATTTGTAACAGAGAAAACAGAAGTTATCAGAGGAGAACCTTTATAAATTGTTATTCCCCTCCATCTCCTTCACTGATTCCTTTTTGCCTCAATAGAAGTGACATCCTAACTCCCATCCTATTTTAATTCCCTCCTTGCATGTTTTACCTCCCCTATATTATCCTGACGGTTTTGTTGTGTTAAACACCTAATTTAAACTAACATAGGCAAATGAACCCCAAGGATAGGGATGGTTTTAACCGCAACTAGTTCCAAGAGTTCAAATTAGTTTTTCAGGACTTTGCCTTTTTCTTGTCCCCTCTAAGTTTTCTTTCCTCCATCCCTCAGCACAAGGAAGGTCACTTCCAGGTGGGTGATGAAGATTGCCACCAGCAATTCTAGCTTTTGTTGTCCTTACAAATAATGACAAAACAGGAAATAAAATTTCATTTTCTTGGTAATTGAAACAAAAGTACCAGGAAGGACTCTGATCGCCAAACCTGGGTCACACATCCATCTCATCACCAAGGAAATGATCAGCCACCCTGGGTCAAGTGCTCATCCCAGGATTCAGAGAGTGCAGAGAGAAGTGGGAACATGTCAGCAACAGCCTTACCAGGTGGGAAAGTGGCATTTCTTGAACACAAATATACTCAACAGACAAAACATTAACATATTTACACAATATATCCCTTCCCGGCCTTCCTAAAAACTGAACTTATGAAGCAGCACCTCTCATTCCCATATCTTCAAACTCTTCTGCTGACATTGCCCTATGTTATAGAAAAATAATAACACTTAACACAAATGCCTGGCACATAAGTGTTCGATAAGTGTCAATAGTAGGAATAGTAATGATGACACCACCACCAACTGCCGCCCCAGCTTAAGCCGAATTCTTAGCATCTTCCTCTGCCTCCTTTTTCCCTCCCTCTGTGAAAAGAAAATAAATCTCTGGACTCCAAAATCACTAAGCCCAAGGGAAAAGTCAAGCTGGAAACTTCATTGGGCAAACCTGCCTCCCATTCTATTCCTGAATAAGACAGCTACAAAGATTAAAAAAATAAAAAGGCTACATACCTCCCTCACAATTTGCCCACAAGGAAATTCTTTGTGGACAAAAGACAGACAGAACTCGAAGTCATCCCTCTGCTCACATGAGACAAACGCTTATCTGATTGCTTCCTTTGCCCTGTTCTTTTGCTAAGCCAGAATAAGGCATAAGTGCTTATTCCTGTAAATTGTATATTCAGTGAAAGGCTAATTAAGAACTCAAAAGAATGCCTCTTGTCTACCTATGACCTGCAAGCCCCCTCTCTGCTTTAAGTTGTCCTGCCTTTCCAAACCAAACCAATGCACGTCTTACAAACATTAATGTTTCATGTCTCCCTAAAATGTATAAAATCAAACTGTGCCCTGATCACCTTGGGCACATGTCATCAGGACCTCCTGAGGCTGTGTCCTTAACCTTGGCAAAATAAACTTCACAATTGACTGACACCTGTCTCAGATACTTTGGGTTGATACCCCTTTTCCCAGCTAATCATCTGTCTTCATTTATTTCTGCTGCTGTAAAAAAATATCACAAACTGAGTAATTTATAAACAACAGAAATGTATTTCTTACAGTTCTGGAGGCTGGTAAGTCCAAGATCAAGGCACTGGCAGGTCTGATGCCTAATGAAGGCCTGATTTTTACTTCCAAGATGGTGATTTGTTGCTGTGTCCCCTGGAGGGGACAAACATTGTGTCCTTACATGGTGGCAGGGATGGAGGGCAAAAAAGGGGGGCCAAACTCAATCCCTTTTGTAAGAGTGCTAACCCAACCCATGAGGGTGAAGCCCTCGTGGCCCAATCACTTCCCAGGGGGCCCCTCCTCTTAATATGGCTATACTTGGGATTAAGTTTCAACATGAATTTGAGAAGGGATACAATTATTTAAACCATAGCAACATCACTGTGTCCTTTCTCCCCATCTGCTTCCTCAACTTACTACAATCTGTCTTGACCCTGCACCACTCAACTGACACATCACTGATAGTCTTCATCATCCCAAGTCAGATGACACTTTCCCCATTTTATTTCACTCAAAATCTTCAATATTTGATACTATTGACAATTATATTGTTGTGACTTTCCTCCCTTCATTCTGTAATTCTTTTCAAACAGCTTTTCTCCTTAGCCTTATTCTCTTCTTCCTTAATGGGTACTTTCTGACTTCTACTGTGAATGGGACTCTAATGATTTCCACAATAAGCCCAATCTCTTTATTGAGATGGAGTTCTCTGCAATATAACTTCCTGTTGAAGAGTTCCATTTGGATGTCTCACAGGCACCTAAAGTAAAGCAGTTAAAAATGGAGTTTATCATCTCCCACGGTCTATAACAAAAAATAAGTTCTCTTTATATTTCCTAATTCTATTGAATGGCCCCTTTAACCACTTAACTATTAAAGCTACATGATTGGGTGTTATATTTTTTTTCTCTCACTCCCAACACAAAGAATCAAATTTAGTAAATGCTTTCTTCTAAGTTTCAAATCTACTCACTTCAAATGGCACTGCTCTAATTTAGCCCACGTCATCTCTTGCCTGAATTATTGCCAATGATCCATAACCTAACCCTCTACCTCTCCTGCAAATCACCTGCTGTATCTTTACGAAAGCAATTTTTTTTTCATTAAAAACAAACCTGGTCATATTGTTCTTTAGTGGCTTCCTATGGCATCAGGACAGCTCTAGTCTTCTTGTATAGGAGACCAAAAGTTCTGGCTGACCAAATTTAACAGACAGCTTATTTACCTGTAGCCTCTAGAACAAAGACACTCATGTCTTTAACCTCTTCACTTTTCCAGTGCTCAAGAGAACCTCATAAACCCGACAGGAACAGGCTTAGCAACAAGCTACATTCATGAATAGGCACGGAAAGTTACAGCTCTTTCTAAAGGGGTGGGAGGGGTTTTGCCTTCTGGTATTCACATCTTTATGTGATTCGCCCACCTTTAGTATGGGATATCACTTCTGACTTGGTTATGAATCAACTGTAGCTCTGTCTTAGGTATTCTTTCTTACACTCTCTTGGGTCCCTCATTCTGGGGGAAGCCAGCTGCCAGGTCCCGAGGCAGCCCTGTGGAGAAGGCCACATGAGTGAGCTTGGATGTAGATCTCCCACAGCTTTGAGATGACTGCAGCCCTGGCCAGCATCTTGATTGCAGCCTGTAAGAGATCTTAAACCAGAACCACCCACCTAAGCCACTCTCAGGTTCCTGACCCACAGAAGCTGTAAGATAAGAAATGCTTCTATTTCCAGCTACTATATTTTGGGGTACTTTATTATGCAGTGATAGATAATGCAAAGTCTAAGGGGGAGGGTGTCTCACTATAAAAATACTGAAAGGGACAGAAGAAATTTTAATAAAAACAAGAATCTCAAATAGAAGCAATTAGATATATTTTTATAAAGATTCACTGTAAGTACAAAATACGATTTTGGATTAAAAAGTTAACAAGAAACTAAAAAATATTGTGATATGGTAAGAACTAAATCGATAGCACAAGACTGAAAGGGATAAATAATTCACAACATACAACACAGAGTAAAAACAAAGAATTACAAATCATGAGAGAAACAGTAAGAGACTTAGAAGGCAAACCTAAGAAACATATTACATAAATAGGATTTTCAGGAAATAACAGAAAAAATAGAGAAGTAACAATAAAGGGAAACACAGGAAAAAGGTGTTCTCAAGTATAAAAATACAAAAACTTATATTGAATTGGAGCAGAGTCTCAAGCAGGATTGGGGGGAAAGACACATCCAATATTTCTGAACTTCATTGATTTTTAAAGTATTATATAAACTTCCAGCCAGAAAGAGCAGAATACTCTAAAGAAAAGTGGATTCAATTTTTCCTCTATAGTATCAGAAGCTAATAGACAGTGAACAATCATTTTAGTCTACCAAGGGAACAGGGCTTAGTCCAAAAGTCTTCGACATGGTGAAGCCATAATTCTTGACATTTATACATTTTCAGGCTCTCAGAAAGTATACTATCCACATATCCTATCAAAGAAAACATTTCAAGAAGTAACCTAGACACACACACACACACACACACACACACACACACACACACCAGAAAAAAGATCTTAAATCAGAAAATAGACAAGCTAAAGAGTATAAAAACACCGATAAGAATTGAATTTTGTAGTACCTGTGGCTAAATCTGAAGAAATGACCGTATAATTTCTTGACATGAAACACATGCATTAAGAGGGTAAGAACAGGAGACTTCCAGTTTCCAGTTGGGCATGTAAGTAGTGTAGAAGTCATCACTCCATCACAACAATGAGTACAAAGCTAAACAAATGGAAAAACCGACAACTTTTCTTAGATTTATTAGAAAAGTGAGGCCTCAGGGCAAACCACTGTCCTCAAAATTGGAGAGACAGACAGGATATATACAGAGAATCACAACTTACTGAAGCAGAATTCCATGAGCAGAAAGCCTCACTGAAACCACTACTAGGGCAGGACCTGAACTGTAATTTATGAATTATAGGAAACTTAATGTGAACAAGTCTGAGAATTAAAAACTCCAGGGGACCCATTCATGAGAAGGCTTCTCACAGTTTTATGTGTTTGATATCAGGAGCTCTACCAGGTTCTCAGAGTGAAGATCAAAGAAAAATCTCTCATGCGTCCATTAGGAAAGGAGGCGAAGTTGCCATTTTGAAATCCAGCAGAGCATTGTTTTCAACAAGGCCTCCTGCCCTCAAGAGAAGTTGTTTTACCAGGGCTAGCCTAATGATAGCACTGCAAGGGGAAATGGATAAATTCATACTTATAGCTGAAGATTTCAGCGTTCTTCAATCATAAGTGGACAGATCCAGCAGCAGAAAATCAGTAAGGATATAGTCAAATTCAATAGCACCATCGGTCACCTGGATATAATTGACATCTATCAACTACTTTAACCAACAAGAGCAGAGTACACGTTCTTCTCAAGCTCACATGGAATATCCACCAATGTAAACCACATACTGGGCTATAAAACACAAATCATCAGTGCAAAAGCATAAATCTTACAATGTATTCTCCCTGTGACCACAGTGGAATTAAACTGAAAATCAGTAACAAAAAGATAGTTGAAAAATCTCAAATTCTTAGAAATTAAACAACTTACTTGTAAATAACACATGGGTCAAAGACAAATTCTCAAGAAAAACATTCAAAATACTTCAAACTAAGTGAAAATAAAGTACAACTTATCAAAATTTGTGGGGTAAAGTGAAAGCAGTGCTTAGAGTGAAATTTATAGCACTGAGTGCGTATATTAGAAAAAAGAAAGCTTTAAAATCGATGATCTAAGGTTTCACCTTAGGATACTAACAAGAGAAGATATAAAGGTAAACAAGCATATGAAAAGATGTTCAACATCATATGTTATCAGGAAATTGCAAATTAAAACAAGTTACCACTACGTTGAAAACTATGTTCACCAAGAAACCTGCAAATGAATGTTTATGGCTGCTTTATTTATAATTGCTAAAAGTTGGAAACAAAGAATAGGTCCTTCAGTAGGTGAACAGATAAATAAACATTGGTACATTCACACAATGGAATACTATTCTGCAGTAAAAAGAAATGACCTATTAAACCATGAAAAGAGGAGGAACCTTAAATACACATTGCCAAGCAAAAGGCATCAATCTGGAAAGGATACATCCCGTATGAATCCAACTATATGACATTCTTGAAAAGGTGAAACTGTGGAGACAGGATTATAAATGGATCAATGGTTTCCATGGATTATAGGGGACAGAGAGAATAAATAAGCAGAATACAAGGGATTTTTAGGAAGTGAAACCCCTCTGTATGATGTTATAATGGCGGATGCATGCCATTATTAATTTGTCACAAACCATGCAATGTCTTTAATATAATACCAAGTGTGAAGCCTACTGTCAACTACAAGCTATTGTAGTTGTCAACTACAATTACAACTATTGGGGTGAGAATAATGTGTCCATGTAGGCTTATTGATTGTAATATGACCACTCTTGTGCTGGATTTTGATAGGCAGGCAGGCTGTGCATACACGGGGGCAGGGGTTCTATAGGAAATCTCTGTACCTTCTGCTCAATTTTGCTATATATCTACAAACCACTGTAAAACATAAAGTCTATTTCAAAAAGTGAGTCCCAAGCCATGAAAAGATATAGAGGAACCTTAAATACATGTTAATGACTAAGTGAAAAAAGCCAATCTGAAAAGGCTACATACTGTATAATTGCAAGTATATGGTCCTCTGGAAAAGTTAAAACTATGGAAATAGTAAAAAGATCAGCTGCTCCCATGGGGATGGAGGGATGAACAGGCAGAGCATGGATTTTTAGGGCAATGAACATATTCTGTATGATACTTTAGTGGTCAATACATGTCATTGTACATTTGTCAAAACTCATGAAATATACAACACCAAGAGTGAACTTTAAACTATGAACTTTGGGTAATAAGAAAAACATGGACTAAACAAACAAACAAACAAAAATATCTTTAATAAAACTCTCGGCTGGGCATGGGAGCTCACACGTGTAATCCCAGCACTTTGGGAGGCCAAAGTGGGCAGATCATTTGAGGTCAGGAATTTGAGACCAGCCTGGCTAACATGGTGAAACCCCATCTCTATTAAACATGCAAAAATTAACTGGGCGTGGTGGCACATGCCTATAATTCCAGCTACTCTGGAGGCTGAGGCAGGAGAATTGTTTGAACTCAGGAGACAGAGGTTGCAGTGAGCCAAGATTATGTCAGCTGGGTGACAGAGTAACACTCCATTTAAGAAAAAAAACACACAGAACTCTCAGAAAGTCCTGGAATGCGGTGGATAGATAGGGATGGTGGATGCATCAGTCTGACTTCACGTGCTGCTAATAAAGACATATCCAAGACTGGCTAATTTAGGTTTAATTTCTCAGTTCCACATGGCTGGTAAAGCCTCACAATCATGGCGGAAGCCAAATGAAGGGCAAAGTCACATCTTACATGGCAGCAGGCAAAGAGAGCTTGTGTAGGGAAACTTCCCTTTATAAAACTATCAGATCTCATGAGACTTATTCACTATCACAAAAACAGCATGCAAAAGACCCATCCTCTGTGATTCAGTTACCTACCACTGGGCTCCTACAACCCAAGGAAATTATGGGAGCTACAATTCAATATGAGATTTGGCCCATCAATGATAGACCGGACAAAGAAAATGTGGTACATATACACCATGGAATACTACACAGCCATAAAAAACGATGAGTTCGTGTCCTTTGTAGGGACTTGGATGAATTTGGAAACCATCATTCTCAGCAAACTGACACAAGAACAGAAGGCCAAACATCATATGTTCTCATTCATACGTGGGTGTTGAACAACGAGAACACTTGGACTCAGGGAGAGGAGCATCACAAACTGGGGGCAGTTGGGGGGGTAGGGGAGAAACAATGGGGGGTGGGGAGGGAGGGGAGGGTGGGGAGGGATAGCATGGGGAGAAATGCCAGATATAGTATGCACCTAAAGTAAAATAAATAAATAAGTACAAAAAAAAAAAAAAGAAGAGATTTGGGTGGGTGGAGACACAGCCAACCATATCAGGTGGGTACAGCAGAGAGAGCTGGAGGTTGAGAATATGAGCATCCACAGGTCTTATATTGGTGTAGGGGAAATAGCACTGTAGATAAGTAAAACATCTTGACAAAGGAGCACAGCTAATATTTATTACTTTTTATGCTAGTAGTAGGTTAGACGTTTAAACATAGATTTAAACATGGATGATGATGATAACATAACCACTATGGCTGAAGAGGCATGAAAGAAAGTATAACTGGTGGGAGGTAGAAGGGAATAAAAAGAAACTATGTCAATCTAGCAAAAATAAAGAAAACAGGCAAAAGGTATAAACTTTAGGTAATAAACATTAAATATAACCAAAGTGAACTTGTTTCACCAAAAAATGTGAATGGGGTAAATTCTCTACTAAAACAAAGTCTCACATTAGGAAGGAAAATAAACAAAATCTAGTTATATACTGTTTATAGGAGTTAGAGAAAACTAAAGGGATGGGTGAGATTTCCATTTCTGAAATTTATGATGAACTGGATTCCCAGAAAAACCCTCCTGATGAAAATAACAACAACAAGCATATTTTTATGTGAATCTCACAGTTTGAAAATAAGGATTCCACAGAGGCCTAGAACAAAGGAAAAACAAGAGCCGTAGGCAGTGGGACTGAGCCCTGGAGAGCTTAAAGAGCCATCTGAGGGCCGCTGCAGGCCAATAACCCCAGAGACTCCCTGAGATCAGAAGTCCTGAAGGAGACTCCTATATAAAGCAGGGGCCAGGGACCCTAAAAGGGTACATTCTCAGTGTAATGAAGAGTAAACCTATTATGCAGTAGACAAGAGGAAAGAGCTTGCCTGTCTTGATCTTGGTTCTCATTGGAAGCAAACAAACAAAATCTTCCTGGTAATTCACAACTGCAAGCCAGCCTTCTATAGTTTGAGATCTGAATTTACGGTCTCCAATATGCTGAAATGAAATAACATTAAGCCTAAAATTCTATATCCAGTGATGACTGCAGGGTGAGATTCTACTGAGAACCACATGATTGTCACCTTTAACGCTGTAAGAATTCTAAAATTTAGACGACGCTGCGAAGAGTAAGACTCCAAATTAACAAAGATTAAGATTTTGCTCCTTGGGAAAATGGAGGCTTGGTATGGAGATTAAATTGCCTTATTTTTGAAATCATTATATTCCTTACATGCCTGAGTTGTAGACTCAGATTTATATCTGCTGCTTTATTTAAAAAAGAAGACTAAAAATACATTAAGTATGCTCCTTGAGACAATTGGGAAAAATAAACCTGAAAATAAACATTAAGATAGTAGGTATAGGAAATTAAAAGGATAAAAGGCAGAAATTATTAAAAATAAAGAAAAAAAAACTACTAAAAAGGGTAATAGAGCCAAAATCTCTTTTATCTGTGTAAATAGATAATTCTCATTACATCTGATTAATGAAAAATGTAAAAAAGCAAATACAACATTGAGAAAGAGAAAAGATAGCCCACAGATTCAAATAAGATTAGAAAAATTATGAGAAATTATCAGCAGGGTGCGGTGGCTCACATCTGTAATCCCAACACTTTGGGAGGCTGAAATGGGTAGGCCACTTGAGGTCAGGAGTTCAAGACCAGCCTGACCAACATGGTGAAACTCCAACTCCACTAAAAATACAAAAATTAGCCAGGCGTGGTGGAGCATGCCTGTAATCCCAGCTACTAGGGAAGCTGGAGCAGGAGAATCCCTTGAACCCAGGAGGCGGAGCTTGCATGAGCCAAGATCATGTCACTGCACTACAATCTTAGTGACAGAGTGAGACTGTATCTCAAAATAAAATAAAATAAAAATTATGAGACACTATTACATACAACTGCCCAGAAATACAAATAGAAACCTATAAGAAATGGAATATTTTGTAAGAATAAATAAATTAATAAAATTTTCTCAAAAGACAGAAAAGTAGAACAAATGATTTTAAAAAATTAAGGCACCTAATTCAGTTAGTTTTGCAATAGTAATTTCAATATTGATCTCTTTCAGCTCATAAAAAAGAAAGCTCTATGGGCTGGCATGGTGGCTCCTACCTGCAATCCCAACATTTTGGGAGGCTGAGGTGGGAAGATCCCCTGAGTCCAGGAGTTTGAGACCAGCCCGTGCATCATAGGGAGACACTGTCTTTACAAAAAAATTGAAAATTTACTGGGCATGGTGGTTCATGACTGGTAACCCCAGTTACTTGGAAGGCCAAGGCAGAAGGACAGCTTTGAGTTTGAGGCTGCAGTGAGCTATGATCACACTATTGCACTCCAGCCTGAATGACAGAGTGAGACCCTGTCACAAAAAAAAAAAAAAAAAAAAGAGAAGAAGAAGGAAAAAAAAAGTATGAAAGCTCTCATTTCATTTGAAAAGCCAATTAATTCTAACATCAAAACCTGAAAAATAGAGCCCCCCCCAAAATACCATAAATTAAATTTACTCAAGGATAAACATGTAAAGATTTTAAATAAAATATTAGACTAGCAAACCCAATAGTGTATTAAAATAACAAAACATCATGATGAGAAAAGGTTTGTCCCAGGGTGTTAATATTAGGAAATTATTGACAAAAATGTATTACATCAACAAATTACAGATAAAAACAATATTGACATGGTCTAAAAAGGCATTTGATAAAATCCAGTGGTAATTTCAAATAAAAACTCTAAGTAGAAACAAAAGAAAAATATATAAAAGTGATATAGATTACCAAAAAAGAAGAGCAAACATCCTATAAAAAAGCGAAGTATTAAAGCCATTAAAATTAAAATTAAGAAATATTTTCTTCACTTAACTTCCAGGAAATGGTGTACTTCTTTCCTCTGAGTCCACTGGTCTGTCTTTTAGATTTTTTGTTTTGTTGTTGAGACAGAGTCTCACTCTGTCGTCCAGGATGGAGTGCAGTGATGTGATCTGCAACCTCTGCCTCATGGGTTCAAGCAGTTTTCGTGCTTCAGCCTCTAAAGTAGCAGGTGTTACAGGCACACTCCACCACACCCAGCTAATTTTTGTATTTTTAGTAGAGACGGGGTTTCACCATGTTGGCCAGGCTGGTCTCAAACTCCTGACCTCAAGTGATCCGCCCATCTCAGCCTCCCAAAGTGTTGGCATAACAGATGTGAGCCACCTCACGCAGCCCCACTGACCTGCCTTTCTTGGTCATCTTTACTGGCTCCTTCATTTCTCACTGACATTCTTAACATTGGAGGTCATTTGGGCTTGACCTTTGACCTTGCTTCTTCTCTTTCTCTGTATTTACTTGATATAGTATTCACAGTAGTCTCATAACTTTAAATATCACCTATATGCCCTTTCCTGCCACATTTGTATCTCCAGCCTAGACCTCACCCTTGAGCTCCAAGCTGTGATGTCCTCCTGCCCATGGAAATCCCTGCTTCGTTGCCTAATATTGACATTTCTCACACTTCACGTAGCCCAAACTGGACCCCTGATCTTTTCCTCCTTCCAAGCCTGCTCTTTGCACGGTCTTCCCCATCTTAGTAAATGGCAATTCATCCTTCTGGTTGCTATGACCCAAAGCCTTAAAGTCATACCTGAATCCTCACTTCCATCCTTGCCCTCTTAGAGGCAAATCTCAGCACAGTAGCTGTGCTCATTCAAGATGAGTCAAAAGCCTTCATTGGCTACACATCACTTGGACTGAAAGCCATTTCCTTTTAATGGCCCATGTGGTCCTGCAGGATCTGATCCTCTGCGGACAGAGCCCTCTTACCTCCTTGACTTCATCTCCTACTCCTCCTCCATGCTTTGTCTTCTACGCTGCTTGAGGCACACTGGCCTTCCTTTGCCAGGGACTTTGCACTGACCATTCTTTCTGTCTGGCTTGTTCTATTTCCAAACCCTTGAGTTAAACTTGTAATTTCTAACACTTAAAATTTTTCTGTTAAATATATTTAAAGTTACAATTTTACCTAATATTACTTTTTAAGCAGTTCCACACATTTTGATATATAATTGTATCATTATCCTTTAATTACAAGGGTCTATTGACTTGATTTCCCCTTAAAACCAAGACTGACTCAATAAGGCATTAATCTTCAAACATAGAGGGTCTTTTAATTTTTTTATTTCCATAGGCTATTGGGGAGCAGGTGGTGTTTGGTTACACGAGTGAGTTCTTTAGCGGCAATTTGTGAGATTTTGGTGCACCCATCACCCGAGCAGTATACACTGCACCCAATTTGTAGCCTTTTACCCCTCACTCCATTCCTACCCTCTCCCTTGAGTCCCCAAAGTCCACTGTGTCATTCTTATGGCTTTGCATCCTCATAGCCTAGTTCCCACTTACGAGTAAGAACATACAATGTCTAACATAGAGGATTTTTTAAAAAGTTATACCTTTGTGACTAATTTCTAATTTTTGTGAGTAAACTACAATTTCTACTTGAATAAATTACAAGTTGCAAGTTCTCAGAGAGGCATTTTTTTTTTGCTCTCCAGAGTTTCAGCAGAAACCATGCATGTCCTTGTTCTCTTCCTGGGTGAATTTGGCCGGCCCTCCTTAAGCCTGGCTTGTACGAGGGAGCTCACTTATTCCTCCACCTTCTGCCCCCAAGGCAGCTGTGACAACAGGCAAAACCCCTCTGGTTTTCAGCACCCCTTTAATTCTTAACACCCGATTACTTCCCCCTTTCATTCCTGCAAGCTCAGCTCAGCATTGAAACGGATGTTTGTAATATATCAAACACCACTGTAAAGGCTTTGAAGTGGGAGGATTTTCAGGTAATCCTGTCTTCTGTGTTGCATATAAGTGAAACAAATGCCAACTAAACAGATGGGCATAAAAGAAAAGTCTACTCCTGCCCAGGGCGGTCATCCCAGTCTCCAGCCCTAACCAGTGGGAACAGTGTGGTCTTCTTCCCACCAGCCTTTTCCTTTGGATTTTGCAGACCAGATTCAGTCCCAACTCTGCTGCAAACAAGCTAGTGACTTTGAGAAAAATCACTGACCTCTGTAGGTCTAGTTTTCTCCTTTGGGGAAGGAAAGGGTCATGAACAATAAGATGTAGCATTAGTAAGCTTGTTTTTTCTTATACGGTCTGTTTTTTTTGTTTTTGTTTTTGTTTTTGTTTTATTTTAGTTTAGTTTTAGTTTTTGTTTTTTGTACTTGTTTCAAAAACTAAACTATGGTTAGTTAGTATAACTTTGCTGGAATTAAAAAAGGAAGAAAATACGAGGATTCAGACTATGTCTAAGGTCTTTTTAATTTAACACTAAAAGCCCTCTCTGCTTATCTATATGAACAACCCTGATAACCTACACAGGTACTTCCCAAACCTGCCGATGCATCAGAATCACCCTCAAACCCTTGTTAAAAATGCAGGTTTCTGTTCAAAATACAGTCCATTGGTTTTGGGGAAAAAAAAAAAGGAGCCCTTGAGGATTTTGACATGCATCTAGCTGAGTGCTCAGCAAAGCTTTGGCTGCAGGTAATGTGGCCTTGATAATTGCACAGGGGACTACACAAGGTCATTCTTCATGTCACTATTGAAACCATTTTGCATGCGGATTGTGAAGTCCCCACATTGACCTTGGACTGCTGCTTATACAGAAGGAAAGTTTGGATTTTGTTCCAACTTGAACATTCTACCAGTTTATAATCCAGAGCTCCCTTGTACCCAAACCTGTCCTATTTAGTAGAACATTTTTCCTAGGGGTCATCCTCTGCAGAATTGTGAGGTGACACTGTCTTTTAAACCCTGAATTCTTCCCAGTAAATGGTTCATAGAGCCATTCTGAATCCTTCCTGCCTGGAAAGAAAATATTTAGCTATCACACTTATTCCAAGGGGAGTGGTTCACTCTGCCTAGAGATGTTCATATTTTCAAAGAGGCACTTAGGTATGGGAAGTATTGAAGCTGATGAAATAAATTATTGGTAAAATTAAATACCTGCTTGGCTGATCTATGTGTTGTGGAGAGGTCTGATGTGTGATCACCCATATTCCCTGCAGATTAGGAAAATCTTGTTTGAATATTAATCTTGCATCGCTAACTAGTTCATTCAGATATTCAAGCTACTTCGAGTGAACTGGAGTCCCCACTCCAGGGAGCTCACAGTTTAAGGGAAAGACAGATATTTACAGCATAAGTGAACCTGAGAGGCAGGATCAAAATTCAGAGAAGAGGTGGAATCACCACAGAGAAGCTGACCTTTGATTTACTCTTGAAGGGCATGAAGGAGTGTCAGGGAAGGAGGGTTAAGGGAAGGCAGGGAACTAGCAGGGCTTAACAGAGGTGCCCAGTTTTAGCAGAAGGATGGGCTGTCATGGTTGAGCAGACGTCAGCTGGTTGTTTCCTAAGACACTGTCTACCCTGAGTGTTCAGAGGCTCGATTCTTTTCAGGGAGTTTTTCTTTGAGTAGTCTCTTTTCTTAATAAAAATAAACGATATCACTAATATCCATATATTACTTTTCTCCTAATGTGAACCGATTTAATTATTCCTTTGAGAAGTTTTTGATTCTCAAATCATTAAATAATTAGTGATCTGATTGCATACTGTTTTAAGACTCATTTGCTTAATGCTTAGTCTACAAAATGAAAGAGGCTCAATTTCCTAAAACTTATAAACCTTAGGTAAAGGACCACGTTAATCCTGGCAAGGACGTGACTATATAATAATTTTTTACTGAGGAAAGGCAAAGATTTGAAGAATAGTAATGTCTCTCCGTTCAGCATAGTCACAATGCACTTTTTTGGAGGGCTAACGAAGGAATGCATGGATGTAGGGAGAATGGGAATCTGGTCAGAGCCAATGTTTGGACTCTGGGTTTAGAAAACTAGTCCATTTCTGCAACTTGGCCCATTTTACAGATGAGCAAGCTGATTTAGAAACATGAAAGCTCACATAAATATGACCTGTTCTTCCCATTACATTACACACACTAGAGAGTAGGGTAATAGGGTCTTTACAGCTCTGTACTACATAGTAAGAGAATGCATCAGATTCATTTAAGGAGCATCAAAGAATACAGACTCCCAGATCCTATTCGGACTTAACCAATCTATACATTCAGAAGTAGGACCGAGGAATGTTTTTCTTTTTTTAAGCTACGGTGATTCTAATGAGTACTGCTGATTAAGAACCACTCTATTGAGTAAACAGACAACTTACAGAATGGGAGAAAATTTTTGAAAACTGTGCATCTGACGAAGGTCTAATAAGCAGCATCTATAAGGAATTTAAATTTACAGGAAAGAAAACCCAACAACCCCCTTAAAATGTGGTCAAAGGACATGAACAGACACTTCTCAAAAGAAGACATGCACATGGCTAACAGTTAAATGAAAAAAAAGCTCAGCATCACTGATCATTAGATAAATGCAAATCAAAACCACAATGAGACAGCATCTAACACCAGTCAGAATGGCCAGTATTAAAAAGTCAATAACAGATGCTGGTGAGGTTGTGGAAAAGAAGGAATACTTTATACTGTTGGTAGGATTGTAAATTAGTTCAATTATAATGGAAGACAGTGTAGTAATTCCTCAAACACCTAAAGACAGAACTGTTATTCCACTCAACAATCCCATTATTGGGCGTATACTCAAAGGAATATAAATCATTCTATTATAAAGACACACACATGTGTATTTTCATTGCAGCACTATTCACAATAGCAAAGACATGGAATCAATTTAAATGCCCTATCAATGGTAGACTGGATAAAGAAAATATAATACATATACACCATGGACTACAATGCAGACATAAAAAAGTATGAGATCATGTCCTTTGCAGGGACATGGATGGAGCCACAGGCCATTATCCTTAGCAAACTAATGCAGGAACAGGAAACCAAATACTGCACGTTCTCACTTGTAAGCAGAAGCTGAATGATGAGTGCACATGGACACATAGAGGGGAACAACACACACTGGCATATACCAGAGGGAGAAGGATGGGAGGAGGGAGAGGATCAGGAAAAAGAACTAATGGATACTAGGCTTAATACCTGGGTGATGAAATAATCTGTACAATAAACCAATCCCCATGACACATATTTACGTAGGTAGCAAACCTGCACATCCTGCCCATGAAGCCCTGAACTTAAAAGTTAAAAAAAAAAAAAAAAGAATCACAGTATCATCAAATGCTCTATGTATACATAAATTGTTTGGTTTACTTGGTTCATTGGTTTGTTTTCCCCGCTTTAGTCAGCCCAGTTTCTGTTAACACAGCATATCTGAAACCACCACCATTTGGAGTTTTGCCAGGTTTATTCTCAATGCATGCATTTGGCTAACTCATTCTTATTTATTCAGGATTGCAGTACTTAAGAAGGTTGTATTCACCAATTTCCTGCATGGCCTCAATTGAGTCTTGTCTGTAAAAGGATCATATGACTATGCGGTTGGATTCCAGGATAAAATCCTGGTCATGCGTTTCTGTCCTAGACAAACTGAGAAAGCCAGTCTCCTTTCCGACTGCAGCCCTCAGAGGCCTTCTGTGTATTCCCGGAGCCAGTGGCTTCCAGAGCCTCCAGAAGCCTCCAGTGCCGCCTGCTGGAAGAACATTTTATTTCATGCAACTTTACTAGGTTGAATGCGGTGAACCGGGGAAACTTGGAAATTCCCATAAAAAGACAAAAGCAGTAAGTCACCCAATTCATGGTCCCTCATTGTTGGCATATAGAGGCCCACCCTAAAGGGAGATTCTGCAGAAAGAAGAGAAGAAGGAGAGGGCTGGGAGAGGGAAGCAGGAAAGAAGGAAAAATCAGTTGCTGCTCTTCAGCTAGGCAGTCACCAGGTTAGGCGCCCTGCATACTCTAAGCCAAAGCACAGCTGGGCAGCTTTATGGGATGCCTAGAAATAGCAATATCAATATCATATGGAAAATATATGCCTCCAAACAGCAAAAGCAAGATATTAGAGCCCATTGATCTGGTCCATAATGATTACATTTTACGCCAACACAGGCTCTAAGCCAATCAAAACAACTCCCAACTCAGTAAGTCTTGCTTAGAATAACTACAAGGAAGTTATAGGATCTTAGGAACTACTACAGCTAGAAGCAAAAGTGAAGCAGCTCTGGCAAGTTTTGAAGAGTAAGATAGAAAGATGCTGTTTCAGGAGGGTGGCCTGGTAACACAGCTACTTTATACCCAGGAAAATTTTAATCTTGGGACAAATCAGGAAACGATAAATATACAAATGAAGATCCTGGGTGTGTTACTCTGCAGTTTTTCAGTTCTATGAATATAAGTAAAAGTTGATATTGGTTTCCATGTAGGGTTTTGGGGTCGCTAGGCCCCTTTGTCACCACCATGGCCACCCACACCAGTGATTTTTTGACAATGATGATTCTGTGTATAGGTATAGATGTAGGAAGGTACAAACCTAGCTGTAGAAAGTGAAAATGTGTGACTCTCTTATCCCACATCTTATAAAGTTACTCATTTTGTTTATTCTTCTCAATAGCAGAGATTTTCGTTTTCTTATTTATTTATTTATTTTAGTTTTGAGACACAGTCTCTCTCTTGCCCAGGCTGGAGTGCAGTGGCATGAACTTGGCTTGCTGCAATCTCTGCCTTCTGGATTGGTAAGCAATTCTCCTGCTTCAGCCTCCTGAGTAGCTGGGACTACAGGCACGTGCCACCACACCTGCCTAATTTTTTGTATTTTAGTAGAGACGGGGGTTTTACCGTGTGTTTCCCAGGCTGGTCTCTAACTCCTGAGCTCAGGCAATCTGCCCGCCTCAGCTTCCCAAAGTGCTAGGATTACAGGTGTGAGCCACCACGCCCAGCCGATAGCAGAGATTTTCTAAGTACAACAACATTAACAAAATTGCTAAAGATAAGACTGATCTTGCCATTGAGAATGGAGTGGCTTAGAGAAGGGGAAATTGTAGTAGAAGTTTTCAAAACAAAGGATTTTTGGCTCTCGGTGGCACTCCAGGAAAGTCTAAAGTCCTTCAATGGTCCTTTAAAGTTTCCTCAGATGGGGTCTGGGCACAGTGGCTCATGCCTGTAATCCCAGCACTTTGGGAAGACTAGATGGGTGGATCCCATGAGGCCAGGAGTTCAAGACCAGCCTGGCCAACATGACGAAACCTCTTCTCTACCAAAAATACAAAAACTAGCCAGCCATAGTGGCACACACCTGTAATCCCAGTTACTAGAGAGGCTGAGGCATAAGGATCACTTGAACCCGGGAGGCGGAGATTGCAGTGAGCCGAGATTGCTCCGCTGCACTCCAGCCTGGGCGACAGAGCAAGGCTCAGTCTCGAAATAAATAAATAAAAAAAATAAAGTTTCCTCAGATGAAGTGTTATTTAGAAAACCATTCGGAGACTGAGATTCCTCTAAAGCTCCTGTTGCCTCTGTAATGTTCCCTGCCTCACAGACTAAGCCACCTCATTTGTTTAGAAGGATCTGGAATCTCCTTTGGGTTCTTCATCATCATGTAACAACTTAGAACATTTAGTTATATTAACGAGAATAATTCCAGCCTAGAAAGAAAAGGCCAGGGTAGACAGCTGAAAACAACTTTAAAGGTTGACTCCATGTATAATTCTATTTATTTCCTTCCTCTGCCACTCTCAGCCTAATTGGTTCTAAAAGTCGGTATGGGGTAATATACAGGACATGAGCTTTGAAGTTGGAGACCTGAGTTCCAATCCCAACTCTGCCACGTATCAGCTGAGCGGCATAGGCAAACTTACTTAACTTACTTAACCTTTCTGAACATTGGGTGCTTCATGTATCAAATGGGAAAATACAATGGACCTATCTCATAAGCTCTTCCTAACAGGTTATGGAAAGGAAATGAGAAAGTGTGTGATCTCCTCGGCCTGGTGCCAGGCACCTCGAAGGAACCGAGAGAATGAGAATGACCGTGGTGCTGAAGATGAGATGCTAATGTGGAAAAAGGGAAGACCTTCGCAGTACTCTTCTCCCACCTTCTAGGGTGGAAATAATCCCTAAATGCCCTACAGCCTGGCCTCTGCCCTGCATGGGTTAACCAGCCCAGCCACTAGGAGGTGGAGGGAAGACTGAGGCTCTAAAAGAAAAATGTTTGAAGGGCCCAGAACAATGATGAAGGATGGGACCTCGCAACCTGCACTGTGCCACCTGCTTCCTCGATGTCATTTCTGGCACCCCGCACAATGCGTGGGACATGGTAGGCATTGCATGCATATTTATGGAATGAATCCTCTGGCCCCAGTTCATGTACATGAGCAGAGAGAGCCAGGCCCTGGGCAACTCTGTTGCTTCCTTTGTGTTTGGCCACTTAGGGTGGCAGTATCTTCTGTGCCCTGTCTGTGCCCTGGCCCAGCCAGTTACCAGCCCTGGGATCCGGAGCAGATTAATTACCCCCCTGAGGCTCAGTTTGCTAATCTACAAAATAGGATAACAATTTCACATAGCTGTTTATAATATTAAACTGTAAGATATAAAAGGCACATCTTACATTACCTAGCACATAGTAAAAACTTAACACCAGCTGTTTAAAGTGCCATCTTCATTATCACAGTGTTATTACTAGCATTATTATTCTGGTTTCATGCTGATGGTGACGTTATTCTAGAACCTGACTTCTGGTCCCAGAGTCACCAATTTCAGGCCATTCCCAAGTACGGTAATCAATCTTGATAGGGCAGTGGCATCTATCACAGTCCTGAGCTTCCTTGATTACCAATGAGTGGTTCTGTGGGATTCCCAGTATAAAGCATATGGCTGAGTGCAGTGGCTCATGCCTATAATCCCAGCACTTTGGGAGGCTGAGGTGGGAGAATCACCTGAGGTCAGGACTTAGAGACCAGTCTGGCCAACATGGTAAAACCCCGTCTCTACTAAAAATATGAAAATTAACCAGGCATGGTAGTGGGTGCCTGTAATCCCAGCTACTCAGGAGGGGCTGAGACAGGAGAATTTCTTGAACTCAGGATATGAGCTTGCAGTGAGCTGAGATCGAGTCATTGCACTCCAGGCTGCGTGACAGAGCGAGACTCCATCTCAAATTAAATAAACAAATACAAATAAAAAATAAAGCATATAAAGAGAATCTTGTGGTTAGAGGATGCCCTCTTCAGGTAGTGACCCTTCTTCTGCAACCTCATGTTTATTCAAGGTTGCTCATTCCTGTTTGTCCATGCGTGGAATGTCTCTTGGACAGTCTGGGAGTTGGAGGGCTGAAATTAAACTGAAGCTACTATGTGTACAGTCAGGGATGGCTGCAAGGGGCTGGGATTTAAATGCACCTTCTGAAAAAGGGCCTCCATGTATAGAAATGTTCTATCATGCTTAAAATTCAGCCCCCAGAGAGTCATTCCTTCTGCATCTGAAGAACATGGTCTTCCAGGGCACATCATGACATGGTACTACACCTAGAGAAATCACGCTTGAAGGTGCCATTACAATGGTAGTGCCATAAGAAGAGAAGTTAATATCATGTGCACATTAACATCATTATCTTAGGCCAGGCACAGTGCTGAGCCCATTATGTGCATTACCTCATTATATTCCAACAGCTTTTGGGACAGGCATGATTAGCCTCATTTTTATACATAAGGAAACTGTGCTTCAGGGAGATGAAGGAACATGACCAAAGTCATGCAATTAGTAGATGGTGGGCCTGGGCACAGTGCCAAAAACTGGGTGGATGAAAAGAATAGAAATTGATTTTTTGACAGTTCTGGAGATTAGATGTCCTGGATCAAAGTGTCAGCATGGGAAACCTACTGAAGAGAAACCTTCTGAAACCTGAAGGAAGGAATCCTTCCTCGCCTCTCCCTGGCTTCCCATGGGGGTCGCCAATCCTTGGTGCTTATTGGCTTGCAGCCGCCTTGCTCCAGTCTCTGCATCTGCTGTCACATGGCCTCATCTCTGTGTGCCTGTATCTTCACCTGCCATTCATCTACCTGTGAGTCTCTCTCCTCTTCCTTTAAGGACACCAGCCAGTTGGATTAAGAACCCACTCTTCTCCAGTATCAGCTCATCTTAATGTAGTTAACTACATTTGCAATTATCCTATTTCCACATGAAGTCACATTGTAAGGTACTGGGGGTTAGGACTTCAACATATACTTTTGGGAAACTACAGTTCAACCCACAACATTCAGTAAAATATGTCATGTGTCATGTGAACTACAATGTGCTCTTACCAAAAAAAAAAATATGATACCTTGCAGTTCATACTCTGTTTCACTCTTAAATTTTTAAAAAACCATATACAAACTCCAGGTGGCCACTTGAAGAATGACAAAATTGAAGGACACATTCTGTTTCTTTGTCCTTACAATTCTAGTGTTAGCTTTATTTTAAATCTACTCTTAAAATTCAAATAAGTGTATTACTACCAAGGTTGTAGACACAAACAGCACAGTAAGTTCAGATCACTCATAACTGTGATAAATTTATTTCCTGAATGAAAGCAGGTAGCTGTATTCTCATGTGTAATTGGTAGATTTGCCAGATGCAATACAAGACACCTGTTAAATTTAAATTTCAGGCAAACAGCAATGTTTCTCTTCTCTTCTCTCTCTCTTCTCTTCTTTTTTTTTTTTTTTGAGATGCAGAATTGCTCTTGTTGCCCAGGCTGGAGTGCAATGGCACAAACTCAGCTCACTGCCTCCGCCTCCCAGGTTCAAGCCATTTTCCTGTCTCAGTCTCCTGAGTAACAGGGATTACAAGCATGTGCTACCACCCCAGCTAATTTTTGTATTTTTAGTAGACACAAGGTTTCACCATGTTGGTCAGGCTGGTCTCCAACTCCTGACCCCAGGCAATCCACCAATGCACAGGAAACTGGTGGCATCCACTGTCCCCCCCTTAGTCCATTACTGACTGTGACTATTAAACATCTAACATGAGCAGAATACACTCTCTAAAACCCTCTTTCACATCCATTATTCAATTTAATCCTTGAAGTGGCCCTTTGGATAGGCAGACGTGGTTTAAAAAGTATGTAAATGAGAAAGCTTGTGTGACCCACTTACCCAAGCCATTCACTTCCCACAAGGTAGAGCAAGGGCCAGCAGCCCTGTCTTTTAACCTTTTGCCCCAAGTCCTTTTGCCCGGGACACCTTGGTTCTAGTGCTAGTTTTACCACAACTAACCTGAGTCGAGCCACTTTACTCATCTTGGCCTCACTTTCCTCATGTATAGAAAAAGATAAGGTTGGGCCAGGTAACTTTCAAGATGTCTTCCAGCTCTGAGATTCTACCGTTCAGATCACGGGACCAGTTCAGGCGCAGGCATTCCTCTACCATTGGCTGGGAGCAAGAAAGGAGAGCCAGGACACTGCACAGGAAAGTGGGAGTGCTGCAGAAGCATCCCAAACTTTACCTCTGTCATCATTTGACCCTAGAGCAGTGAAGTGCCACCGTGCAAACAGTACACACTGCACTTGCCTTTAAAACTAGAGAATGGTACCAAGGAATCATGCTGGGAATGCCCCTCTCATCGGCTCACACTCCCACACACATACATGCACACACACAGGCATGCATGCACACATACACACAAAGTCAAAGGACCGAGACTCTTTTCAGGTACTATGTGACAGCCTCATGAAGGATGCTTCAAAATCCTCATCATCAGCCAGTGGACAGGGGGTCAACAGCCCCATTAATCTACTTCCAGGGTGGGTCTGATCTCAACAACACCCCTGTGAATCCAGCTACTTGGTCTCTAGCACAGAGCTTATTCATGTCTGGGTGCACTTGCTATCTCTGCCACTCAGTTTTTGCTTGTTATTATTACCTTTGTACCTTTGTGAAGTTTTAAGATATAATGTGGGTGTGCATGCAGATAAGGTCTGGAGGGTGTGCTGGGCTGGGAGAAGCCAGGAAACCAGATAAGGAAGAACATAAAAAGCAAAGAGAAAGGAAAGGGTGCTGTGGCCTAAGGAATCCTCTTATTGCCTGAATCTACATACAAACGTATGTATGTATAATACCCAGAATTCATATACATATATATCAAAATAATAGCTGCAGCTGTAACAAATAGAACAATAGATATATTTAATTGAAAGACTTAATGGAGTAACATATTTTTTCCTTTCAAGTTAATTTACAGATTTAACACAATTCCAGAGCTGGCAAAGGCGCTATGAAGTAGACTATCTGCTATGTCAGGGGTGGCTTCACAAATCAGCACAACACTTGGAAAGCAAGTTGGTAATATGTGTAAAGAATCATAAAAATATCAAAGCCCACTGGCCATAATTCTACCTCTGGGAATCTGTCCTAAAGAAATAATCCAAAATTAAAAAAAAAACGTATATGTTCATAGATGCTCACTGCAGTACTTACACTAATGAAAAATTGGAAGGAATTTAAATGCTAACTAATGGAGAGTGGTTATGGAAAATCATAAAAGGGATATTATGCAGATATTAAAATTATTGCACAGGAAATCATGTTAAGGAACAAAGTACAACTCAAGTCTCTATTGTTATAACTGGTAAAAAGCTTAGAAGTTTCTAAAAGTTACCTTTTCGATGTGGATAGTAGGTAATTTATATCCTTTCCAAATATTCTGTAATTTTCCTGTTATAATAAAAGAAAAGTAAAATGTAGACCAAAATTGAGTTAGAAGAGTGTATTTCTTTCTTTATGACTCAGCTAACCACATCCCATATTTGGCCTGCCAAATGTCACTACTCACCTGGTAGCCTTTTTCCTTAATTGTGGACATAGTGCCTAAGAAGGAAAATATTAATCTTGCAGACCAAACCAATTACACCACAATAAATAATTTCTCTCAAAGCAGCTCATGCATAGAGCAGGCCAGGATGCACAGTTTACCTGCAGTAAGTCAAGCTGCAGGGTCATACTGGCTCGTTCTTTAGTGGACCCAGTGGAGGCAGTGCCTATAAAGAGACCTGGCCCATGGAATGTGTGTTATATCACAAGACGACACAGTACAGAAAGAACCCAAGGAAGAAGCATAAATGGGATAAAGGCCAGTGTTTTCAATCTCTCTGTTTTAGTCTGTTCTCATGTGGCTAATAAAGACATATTCAAGACTGGATAATTTACAAAGGAAAGAGGTTTACTTGACTCACAGTTCCACATGGCTGGGGAGGCCTCACAATCATGGTGGAAGACAAAGGAGGAGCAAAGTCACATCTTACATGGTGGCAGGCAAGAGAGGGCATGTGCAGTGGAACCCCCGTTTGTAAAACCATCAGCACTCATGAGACGTATTACACTATCACCAGAACAGCACAGGAAAAACCCACCCTACGATTCAATTACCTCCCACCGGGACCCTCCCATAACACGTGGAAATTATAAGGGCAATTATTCAAGATGAGATTTGGGTGGGAACACAGCCAAGCCATATTACCCTTTCACTACAATTTCTCCATTAGGACATTGGTTCAATATCCTACTGAACTATGTGTATTTCTATAAGCCATCTCAAATTTCTATTGGAGCAAGATGATTATCTACATAAATAAAAGAGTCAGTTTAAAACAACATGAGAATCAACTCTATGTGCAGCACTGTTGAAGGCACATGGGGCAAGGGGTGAGTGGTTAATATTCTCAAACACGGTGCTGCCTGCGCAAGAGCTAAGCATCTAGTCGGGAAAACATGGGGGAACTGGAGTGCATGAGATATGAAGGTAAATCAAGAGATGAAGAAGGCTGGGCACAGTGGCTCATGCCTGTGGTCCCAACACTTTGGGAGGCTAAGGTGGGTGGATCACCTAAGATCAGGGGTTCCAGACCAGCCCGGCCAACATGGCAAAACCCTGTCTCTACTAAAAATACAAAATTTAGCTAAGATTGGTGGCAGGTGCCTATAATCCCACCTACTTGGGAGGCTGAGGCAGGAGAATCACTTGAACCCGGGAGGCAGAGGTTGCAGTGAGCAGAGATTGCACCATTGCACTCCAACCTGGGTGACAAGAGAGAAACTCTTTCTCAAAAAAAAAAAAAAAAATGAGAGAGAGAGTGTTGAAGGAGAAAAATATTATAAGAAAAGAGAAAAGAGAAGGGACAAGGAGAGATAACAAAATAAAAAAGACATCCCAAGGAAGACAGGCTGCTTTGTGGACCACAGAACGCGTAAGACGTAATAGCACCACGATGAAATAAATTGAGTTTTGGTTTGGCTTCATAATTCTACTTTCTGGTTAAGGTACTGGGAAACCTCATTTTGATTCAAGTGCAAACATACCTTGTTCATTTTGATTTATCTGAGAAATTTCAATCAAGTCTCTTAGCGCAGCACAGTACTCAGGCTGCCATTCCTTTGAAAAAGACAGGTGATGTATGGGCGCAACTGACGCAGGGTCTTCTGCATGCTGGGCTTTGCGGCTGCCCTGGCAGCTTTTAAGCTTATCAATCTTGTCCCTTTGCTGGCACATTCAGCCTCTATTGTTAGAGGCTGCTGAATATGGCTTAGGTCCTGGTCTAAAGATTATTTGAAAGCTTTAACAGACAGTGAAATCATTCTGTTTTGCATTGCTTGAATGATGAACTGAGCTATTATTCCCGAAGGGTACGGCCTGGGTTTTTATTACTATGCAGATAAGCTAAGGTTATTTCACTCTGCTGTCAAATTAAAAAGCTGTTCTTTCCTTTTTAACAGCTCACATGATACTAGGACAGGGACATCACTGAATTTTTTTGCAGCAAATTAAAGGCCAAATGGGAATTTCTGCATCAATCAATCAGCATCCATTGGGAATCAACTTGATGCGAGGCGCTATACTAAATAAGGCAAGTTAAAGAGATATATACAGATGACATGAGCCCTGCTTCCAGGATGCTGAGAAAGAGCACCTCAGAGAGATCAAACAGAACATTTACGTAAGAACAAAAGAGTTCAATAATGGCATGAGAAGGCAATGTGAATAATTTCAGGCTGGAGAGTAGAAAAGTCATTAAAACGTATTGGTTGCAAGCCCTACCTGATCTGCCACCCAGCCACTACCATCAGCCCTGCCTTCATCTCCTCCAGTTCTCCCTTTCCCTCCCTCTGCCCCAGTCGCTCTGGCCACCCCTCTGTTTCCAAAGCATGTCCGGCAGGCTCCATCCAAGGGCCTCTGTCCAGGCTCTCCTCTTTGTCTGAAAGCTCTTCCCCAGATGTCTACATGGCTTCTCCCTCACTTCCTGTAGGCTTTTACGCACATTTCACACTCTGAGAAAAGCCTTCCCTGACCACCCTATCTACATTTGCAACTCCTCTTCCAAGTCCCACTCTCTGCTTTATTTTTGTCAGCATTTACTACTATCTAACATAATGCATGATTTACTTAGCCATGTTACTTTTTATCCTGCTCTCTCTTAAATATAAGCTTCGTGAACGCAGGAAATTTTGTCTGCTTTGTTATTGCTACATCTCCGCAGCCAGCAGGAGAGACCAACACAGGTTGGGCATTCCTGAATATTTCTCAAATGAATGAACAAATTGTCTCTTGCATCCCCTGCACTGTGCGAAGTGCTTTATGTAAGATGTGTGTTTGAACACTCGCGGCAATTCCGTGAGGCAGATGTTATTTGTAGGAATTACAAGGTGTGCTCACAGCGATGTTTTAGAGTCCTCATCGGAGGGGGGGCCAGTTGGATATTTCCCAAAAGGTTTCACAGGGTAGTGGGCTCCTCATTTTGGTAAATTTACTCTGTACCAAAGTGTGTGTCTTTGGCTTTGCTGGCTTAGAAACAGTTTCTCAAATTGCCAACATATTCATTAACAGTGAGAGAGAAAACTGCCCAATGAACAGGCATGAACACCACATGCTGAGTATATTCTTTTCTACAAAGTCAGACCCACATGGGAAGCCAACCCAACAACAGCACCACTGCAAGCCTCCAGCATCCATCTCTGTGTTAGGACTGTCCAAACAAAGCTCAGTCCAGGTCAAAGCTCCCTCTGCTCTGGACGGGACAGCGCTTGGAGAGAGAGTTAATTCAACTCCTTTGCTCCTGTTTTCATTCTCCATGCTTTTCTGTCCTGCTCTGTGCCCCAAGAGTCTGGCCTTTATAGCTTGCTTCCTGGGTTCCTTTCTTTGGATTTCTGGTCCGACACCTGGGGGAGGCACCAGCAGGACAATTGATGAACCCCGAGAAGAAACTGGGGTGTTTCCACGAACTGCCCACTACAAGCTCATCAGTTTGGCGGTGGCTCTTTTCATCTACAGCCAAGCTCTATCTAGCCAGGTCCAGTAATGACATTTTTCCTTCCAAACCTGAGGTGGCAGTGGAGCAGGGAATAGCTCCCAGCTGTGCAACGGCTCTGGAGGCGCCACCATCTCCTGTTCATTCTCTTAGTCCTATCCACACCTTTGTTAATAACCTCCTTATTTGGCTCACGCCTATAATCCCAGCACTTTGGGAGGCCAAGATGGGTGGATCACGAGGTCAAAAGATAGAGACCATCCTGGTCAACATGGTGAAACCCTGTCTCTGCTAAAAATACAAAAATTAGCTGGGCTTGCTGGTGCACACCTGTAGTCCCAGCTACTCGGGAGGCCGAGGCAGGAGAATTGCTTGAACCCAGGAGGCAGAGGTTGTGGTGAGCCGAGATTGTGCCATTGCACTCCAGCCTGGGTAACAAGAGTGAAACTCCATCTCAAAAAAAAAAAAAACCTCCTTATTAAACTCTTCAATTAATCTTCAATTGTGCTATCTGTTTTCTACCAGCACTCAGACTGATGCAATGTCACTGCCAGGCATTGACTTGAGAACTTTCCATTGTCTGTACTTCAAAGAAAAATCAACTCACCAACTCATCTATGAATTAACTAGTGCTTTTCTTGAGCAGTGCCGTCCAACAGAACTTTCTGCGATGATGGAAATGTCCTCGATCTACACTGTCCCACTAGCCACATTCTTAGTGGACAATTAAAATGTGACCAATGAGACTGGGAAACTGAATTTTAAATTTTATTTAAATTTACTTAATTTTAATTTAAATAGCTACACATGGCCTCCATACTAGATGGTGCAGGTATGGCCATGTCATTAATCAAGTACTATTGACCTGGTATTTTTCCTTCAAATGACATATCTGTCTCATCATTTATGGGAGCAGTCTTCCTAATTTCCACAGTTTTAGTGGAAAACTCACTATAGCTCCCAGGAATTACAACAATATTATCTAGAGAGATTAAGCAACTTGCCAGCATGGGCTGCATGACAATACTTATGACGGTGTTAGTTAAACAAGGGAACAGTGTTACACAGGAAACGGTTTCATGGGGCCCCTGTTTCTCCCTATTTCTGTAGGAGAAGTGAAACAAAACGTTTGCCCTTCATCCCAATAGCAAATAATTCAGCAGCAAGCTAACAATATCACAATAGCATGTAAGTTCCTACATGCTAGGGGTAGAGGAGGGGTAGTGACTTGCTGATAGTGAATTTGGAAGAGGAACTGGACATGCACAGGCCACGCTTTCTCCTCCTCCTAGGAACCAGCTGCCTGCAGGAAGCCTGCCATCAGTTCTGTTCCTCCATCAGGAAACAGCATAGGGAAGGCTGCAGGTGGAGAGCCTGAACTGACCTGAGGTATATGTGTGTCTAATCTAGGGGCTCAGTGTCCTAATGCCTTCTGGTCAGCAGATACAAACTGTGCCCTAGCATTTATCAGTAATAAAGGGGTCATCTAGGTGTTCCAACTGCCTTCCTATTGTCTAATTTTTAAAAATTTTATTTCAGTAGCTTTCAGGGTACAAGTACTTTCTGGTTACATGGGTGAATTGTATAGTGGGAAAATCTGACGTGTTAATGTACCTGTCACAAGATTAGTGTACATTGTACCCAATATGTAGTTTTATTTCCCTCACCTCTCTACCGTCCTCACTTCTGAGTCTCCAAAGACCATTAAATCATTTTGTATGCCTTTGCATACCCAGAGCTTAGCTCCCACTTGTAAGTGAGAACAGATGGTATTTGGTTTTCCATTCCTGAGTTACTCCACTTAAGATGATGGCCTCCGGTTTGCTGCAGAAAACATCATTTCATTCTTTTTTTAAATGGGTGAATACTATTCCATGGTGTATGTATATATTTTCTTTACTGATGACACTTTTACCTAAGTGTCATCAGTTGATGGGCACTTAGGTTGGTTCCATATCTTTGCCGCTGTGAACTGTGCTGTGATAAACATACATGTATGGGTTCCTTTTTATATAATGACTGACTTATTTTCCTTTGGGTAGATATCCAAGCAGAGGGACAGGTGGATAGAATGGTAGATCTACTTTTAATTATTTAAGAAATCTCCATGATGTTTTCCAGTGAGGTTGTACTGATTTACATTCCCACCAGCAGTGTATAAATACTCCCTTTCACCACATGCACACCAACATCTATTATTTTTTGATTTTTTAATAATGGGAAGGTTTTCTCAATTATTCATTCAAACACATTTTCCAAATGTTTTTGCTTTGCTTTTTCTTCTCTCTCAGGAATGCCAGTGATTCTTAGGTTTGGACATTTAATCCTGTACTTCTTGAAAACTTTGTTCCTTTCTTTAAATTCTTTCTTTTATCTGATTGGGCTTATTCAAAAGTCTTGTCTTCAAGCTCTAAAGTTCTTGCTTCTACTTTGTCTAGTCTATTTTAAAAATTCATGTTTTCCATGCATTTTGTAATTCTCTAATTGTATTTTTCATTTCCAGATGTTCTGATTGATTTTTCTTTAAAATATCTATCTCTTTAGAACACTTTTTATTCATATCCTGAATTATTTTCATTTATTTAGGCTGATTTTCACCTTTATTTTCTATCTCCTTGAATAACTTAATAATTAGCCTTTTGAATTTTATATCTAGTATTTCAAAGATTTCATCTTGATTTGGATCCATTGCTGATCTTTTGGGGAGTGTTATAGATCCCTATGTTTTCATATTGCCAGAATCAGTTTTCTAGTTTCTTCTCATTTGTGTAGACTAGCTGTTCTAATCATTTTTGAACTTATTTTTTTATTTGACTATACTTTTAAAACATGTCAGGGTTTTTTTTTTCTCTTATGGATGTGGCTTTAATATTTATAGTTTATTGTTACCTAATTTGGCTCTGGGTCCTTTCAGTGGTGAAGATTCTGTATGAGTTCCTTGGCTGTAGAGTCTTTGTGTGATCACATTCTCAGGTGCCGGTTGTAGTAACAATGTGCTCTATGTGTGTGAGTTCACTGTCTCCTGTGGGGCTGGAATAGCAGAAGTCTCACGAAGCTTATCTCATTCCCCAGTGTGGACACTTATTTGTTTATTTATTTTTCCCCAGTATTTTCTTCACTGGGTTGAATAGTTTAGGCTTCAGGCCAGCAGGAGGTTTCCTTCGGTAAAAACTAGTTGTGGCTAAAGCAGGTGGGTAAACGTAATACCCAATGGTGGGCAGAGGCTCCAGACTTGACAGAGGCAGCTGGGGAAGCTCTCAGTGACATGCACTGAGATCTTTTCAGGTGGAAGGATGGGAGCCACTTTAGTTCTCTTACCAGGCCGGCAGGAAGGTGATCCACCTCTCAGCCACACTTCTTACCTAGTGTTCTAGCCATTCAAATCAAACAGGCACCTCTTTTTATCTGTAGGAATGCTAATGTTCCATGTAGAGGGGGCTTGTGACTTTACCCCTCATGCAAGCTTAAATCTGGATGGCACTCCTCTTATGGGGATGCAGCCACCCTAAAGTGTTACAGAAAGGCTGTCTACAGGTGCATCCGTGCTGAGCTCCCATGGGCGAAGCCTCAGCTGTGTTTGGAGTGGTGGGTGAGGGGAAGAACTCTCCTTTTCCAAGATGCTTCATGAGCTTTGGGTCTGCCTGAATGTTGGGGTAGTGCAGCAGACTCTCCACTGAGCCCAGCATTCCATCTTTGCCTCTGCTAAAACATTCCATAAGCAGAAAATTCCAGGACTCAAGGCCTACAGTCTGGATTCTTTTATGCCACAGAGTGCTCCCTTCATGTGGTGCATTCTCCCTTCCCCTGGGAGTGGGAATCCCCGAGAGCCAGACTACTGTGAATCCTGCTGCTTCTCTGGATCTAGCTGCACAGTGGAGCTGCCACGCTTCAGGCTGGTGCTAGGGGATGTCCACAAAAGATCTAGTGATGTGACTTCTAGTCTCCCAGTAGCAGGTACCAGCACCAGCTCTGACGGTGGTGGAATGGGAATGACGTAGACTCTGTGAGATTTCCTTGCTTATAAATCACCTTAGTGTGTTGGCTTTCTCAAATGCCAGCTATAGTAGTAATGCACTGGTTCACAGGGACAGGGTCAAGACTTCCTGGTTAGGCAGGGTGATGTAGGCATTGGTAATAGCTAAAGTTGTGCAAAAATTTTATTGTTCCTGGGCACTGTGTTAATCGAATATTCTAGCTGGCCTCCAGCTAGGAAGTGGTGCTTGCAAAAGAATACCAGTTGCAGTGGTACTGGTAGGATTTGGGCTTGCATTGTGCTCTCCAGGGGAGGTGTTCTGGTGTCTCAGGCAATGGGTGGCACCACGGAGGTTTCAAAAGTACCTGTCCTTTGTAGTAAGCTACCAGGGTGGGTGGAGGAACAAAGTCAGGTGGCACTGGGTCAGGCAAGGCTGTACCCTAGCTTCCCACATTCAGGTGCAAGCAGCGGCCCCAGTGGAGATTGGACGGCAGTTCCCTGGCCGCTTGGGTAATATTCCAAGAGGACCAAAGCTGCCTCTGCCTCACAGAAGAGTCTGCACAGGAAGTGGGGAGTAGCAGGCAGCAGTAAGCCCTACCCAGCGCCCATGCACATGGCAAGGCAGGTCTCACACCTGCAGTGTTCCACCGGCAGCAGTTAGCTGGGTTCCAGTCAGCCTGCACTTGAACTCAGCACTGCTCCAGGCTACACATCTTCCCTATCCAGACAGAAACTGAGGTTTTCCAACTACACCTCTCCTGGTCTGCCTGTGAAACAGTGCACACAGCTCCTGCCCCTGTGCTATCGCACACATACTGCTTGTGCCTCAGTTCTGGCCGAGGGGGTTGGTCCCCACTCAAGATTATATCACAAATCTCAGCTGGGAGCTTCTCTCAACCTGTGACCACCACCTGAGTTAGCTGGCTGATTTCTGCAAGGTCCTGTATGAGGTAAGATCAGGAGTGGCTTCCCTTTGTCCCTGCTGGAGTCTGAGAATGCACAAAAAGCACATCCCAATGCCGCTACTTCTTATACATTCCCTACTACTTACAAAATCAGCACTGGGCAGGGTTAAGGGATTCTCCCACGGCCTGGATTGCCAAGACCCCAGTATGAGTGAATATCATGGAGGCAGTGTCTCCCACCCCACACTGTGGGGACTCATAGTTTTCTACCTGGCTCATTCATAATGTAGGCTGCTGCCTGCTGCTTCTTTCAAAGGGTCTGTAGTTTCTTTCAGTTTTTCTGTTAAATTCTTGTGTTACTTCTTCGGAAAAAAGTTCACAGCATGAATCTCTACGCATTATTTTGTCTTTCCAAGGGGAGACGTCGGCCAACAATGTCTCCAATCCACCATCTTGGAAACAAAATCTTTTCCTCTTATTTTTTAATTTGTTCAGAACTTGAGGGGAAAAAAAGAGTAGCACTATTTTGGGGGGACACTTCAAGCACTCCAATTTAAGAGTTTAGCAAATATTTTCTGATGATGGCATTGCCATCTGATGGAGAAGGGAGAGAGAGTTATCTAAAGAATCATGTAGTCCCAAGAGGAGGATCTGGAAAGGAAGAGTATACAGGAAATGAAGGGACAAGAAAATAAGGCAAGACTTACGATCATCAAGTGTCTGAATTAAACATTGTTCTGATTGCTACTTTATTGATTAGTCACCAATAAAGCTGCATGACAGAAAGCAGTTTCTATTATTTCATTGCTGGATTTTTTGCACTTAGAGTTCTTCCTGGCATGTAGCAGTTGCTCAATAAACATTTTTAAAATTAACAAATAAAACGCAATTGTCAGTGGTAGAATTACAGATTTATTTTACAGGTGACTACACCGAAGCCAAGGGAACTTGATTACTCAAAAAGAAACTGCTAATTCGTGGCAGATTTCAGGCTTCCTGGACGCTATTAAAATGCTTTTTTCCATTATAACATGCTACTCCTCTGGGTTGCCTCCCAACTACAAGCCCTTACCAAATTATCTTACCTCTAATCTAATTGACTTTAAAGCTCTTTAATCTCTGACTTTAATGTTTTGGGCTACTCAGACAAAGTAGGTGCTCTCTTCAAAAATGACTCACTGAGCCTCTGTGCATTTTCTTCCCTCCACCTGGAATAGACAGTGGCTCATCAGACCTGTAAGTTTCCATTCATAAACCTTCTTGCCTCCAAGAACCTTTTCCTGATCAGCTATATTCAGCTTTAGTCATACATTAAAGCATTTATTTTACCTACTTAAAAATACTTTCATAACTACATTGTTTTTACTTAAACTTTAGGTAGAATGGAAAACATATTTGTAGGGCACCCAGATCTCATCTATTTGCCTTTCTCTGGAAACTGTCAGCCAGCTCCATACCTACCCAAAACACAAGGTGACCCAACAGCTATGGCTGTACTCAAAGATCCAATCTGTCCGGTTATAGTGATGAATCCAGGTGTGAACAGCTGACCCATCCTGGGCTGATCAGAGTGTGTGTCCCAGAAATTGAAAACTCCAAGTTGAGAGACACAGAGGGAAGGAAGGGGATTAGAGGGAGGGAAGGGGATTGAAGCTGAATCTTGTGCACAGCAAGATGTTTGAAAGAACACCTACAAATCCAGCTGCTGAGCTTTCTGGAACTTCCTGGTCCCTATTATTTCTGAGGCCTGGTTTTCCACCCTTCTTTGGATTCTACATGCTCCAGCATCCTTCCAGTACATTCTTGATTTTGCAATGGCCAGCTAGAGTTAGTTTCTATGAGTTGCTATGAAACTGAGAAATAATCCACTCTTCCCATTTTGAAGTTAAGAAAACTGAGGCCTGGAGATGACTTGCCCCGTGTAGCTCTTTCTGAGTTTCCTTGGGAGTTATCTGTCCTTTCTTGCCTGCCAGCTTGTCATATGTACCTTTTCTGCCTCTCTCCGTGCCTGTATCCCCACCACCTTGCTTGCACACTGGTAAGAATGTGCTTCTCACCACCCAGCTTGGATCTCCTAACAGCATTGTAAGCTTCATCTCATGCTTCTCTTCACCTGTTTTGAGAGAGTCGTTGTAAAAAACATTCACTGCCTTTTTGGCCTTTTTGCCCTTGTCTTCCCGTAGCCATCCATCACGGGTCATTTATCAAGGTCATGTGTTCATTAGCTTCCAGGTTGAGGTCCAGTTATGTGAAAAGCACTGCTTAAGAACATGATACTGGCTGGGGGCAGTGGCTCATGCCTGAATCGCAGCACTTTGGGAGGCCGAGGTAGCTGGATTACTTGAGCCTAGGAGTTCAAGACCAGCCTGGGTAACACAGCCAGACTCTATTTCTACAACAACCACAAAAAACAAAAATTAGCTGTTCATGGTGGTACATACCTGTGGTCCCAGCTACTGGGGAGGCTGAGGTGGGAGGATCGCTTGAGCCCAGGAGGCAGAGGTTGCAGTGAGCCACGATAGTGCCACTGCACTCCAGCCTGGGTGACAGAGCAGGACTCTCTTTCTCAAAACAAATAAAAAACCACCGCAACAAAAAACAACTAACAATAAAATATAATACTGTTCATCATCTGCATCAATATTGCCAGACATCACACCAGAATCCCCAAAATTAAAACCCTTAATTTGGATTCAGTAACAATAGAAGGTGATCACTGATGCTTCTGGCTCAAAGATTTAGATTTTATTTGCATGTCTGCCTCTTTGTATGGCTGTGGACAGGAAGTGGATTGGGTATAGACAGCCCTCCTTTAAAGGCCACTCTTAAAGTCTTCCAGGTCCACTGAGGTTGGGAAGTGAGGGTGCAACATGGATGGGAGTAGAAATGGCCTTCTTTTTAAAAATAATAAGTACAAATATAAAGCCTGAGTATTTTATTTTAAATTCTACTGTGAGAAAGACTAGTATATTGGTTTACGGAATTGCATGTCCTTCACAAACTCATGTTTTTTTTTTTAATGCCCTTTAAAAATAACTTACTCCATTATACTCATGAAGATGTGTCATGTAATTTTTACAACAGAAATAAAAAGGGAGACTGCACTTGCTTGGGGAGTAAAGAATTTTTTTTCCAAAATAAATTTTGAAATGTTGTTCATCATTTAAAACTTAATTTTTAGGGCCAGGCGCGGTGGCTCAAGCCTATAATCCCAGCACTTTGGGAGGCCGAGGCGGGCAGATCAGGAGGTCAAGAGATCGAGACCATCCTGGCCAACATGGTGAAACCCCGTCTCTACTAAAAATACAAAAAAAATTAGCTGGGAGTGGTGGCGTGCGCCTGTAGTCCCAGCTACTCGGGAGGCTGAGGCAGGAGAATTGCTTGAACCTGGGAGATAGAGGTTGCAGTGAGCTGAGGTCGCACCACTGCACTCCAGCCTGGTGCCTGGTGATGGAGTAAGACTCTGTCTCAAAAACAAAAAAAACAAAAAAACAAAAAAACTTAATTTTTAGGCCAGGCATGGTGACTCATGCCTGTCTACCAGCACCTTGAAAGGCCAAGGCAGGTGAATCACCTGAGGTCAGGAGTTCAAGACCAGCCTGGCCAACATTGTGAAACCCCATCTGTACCAAAAATACAAAAATTAGCCGGGCCTGGTAGTGCATGCCTGTAATCCCAGCTACTCAAGAGGCTGAGGCAGGAGAATCACTTGACCCCAGGAGGCGGAGGTTACAGTGAGCTGAGTGGTGTCACTACACTACAGCCTGGGCGACAGATTGAGACCCGGTCTCAAAAAAAAATTAATTTTTAGCACGTAATGATAATTTAGTACTTGTATATTTTCTATTAAATTCAGCAATAATATTTATTAGGTTTTACACTTATTGTGTGCCTAGCTATCTTCATATGTCCTTCAGGAATTTAAAATCTAGATGTACAGGCAAGCTTTACACATGTGAAATAATTAAACAACCTAAGACAGAATAGACTTACATCCCAGGAAGGTCAAGAAGCAGGAAATTATTATTATTAATAAATATGTTTATGATTTTCAGAGAAGGGCTTCCCTTTCAAAGGCATTATACTGATTAACCATTCAACAATCCACATTATGAAGTACACTTGATGAAGGCAAAACATTATGCAGTGACCAAAAATTAATATGCTTCATTCACTAAGTCTCTAAGTATTTAAATCAAAGAATACTTTTCAAATTGTGTTTCGTAACCACTCAAGTAACACCACTATCCAAGGAAGTTATAAAAGTAAAAAGACACTTTGAAAAATTATTTCCCCATGCGATGTCAGTTGAAAAGCCAGTTAGACAGCTTCACTTTCAGACAGGCATGCTGGCTTGAAAACAGTAAATGCCAGCCAGATGCTCACAGCAACAGTGACTCAGAGATACTGTTGCTTCATGGCAGGGAGGCCAGCATTGCAAATTGATTAGATTCTGTGGACACCAAGCATTCTTTAGGATTGCAACTTGGCTGACACAAATTCAAGAGGAATATGACATGCAACAAAGACTCCTAATCCATTTTTCACTCCAGGAAGGCAGAATGAGTAATGTTTAAGGACACAAACGTGAATCTAATAGCATGGATTGATATCCAAGTGCTTCCACTCTTAAACCACGTAATCTTGGACAAGTAACTTCTCTGCCTCAGTTTCCTCATCTGTAACACAGAGATAACAAAAGGTTTACTTTGATCATTAAATGAATTAAAACATGTAA
Source organism: Cacajao melanocephalus (assembly GCA_963573385.1). Taxonomy (NCBI): domain Eukaryota; kingdom Metazoa; phylum Chordata; class Mammalia; order Primates; family Pitheciidae; genus Cacajao; species Cacajao melanocephalus. Next base: position 48,343 of record CAUYLG010000764.1, read on the forward strand.
GATACTCAGTGTCCAGCACATAGTAAACGTTCAATTAATGTAAGCTTTTTTTGTTTCACAGAAGGCTACTTGAATTGTTTCTCCCCCACCCCCCAAACCCAGAAGAAAGCTCACTCTGTTGCCCAGACTGGGAGTGCAGTGACGTAATCTTGGCTCACTGTAACCTCTGCCTCCAGGTTCAAGCAATTCTCCTGCCTTGGCCTCCTGAGTAGCTGGGACTACAGGCATGTACCACCATGCCCGGCTAATTTTTGTATTTTTGGTAGAGGTGGGGTTTTGTCATGTTGGCCAGGCTGGTCTTAAACTCCTGACCTCAGATAATTCACCCACTTCAGCCTCCAAAGTGCTGGGATTACAGGTATGAGCCACTGTACCCAGCCTTGAATTGTTTCTTAAAGGATATACCAATTCACATAGAGCAGTGTTCTCTGAACTCTTTTCCTCAATCTCATATCCAGTTGTATGCAGCCAATGAAGAGAAAAGAAAGGGTCAGGAATGAGAAAGTCCACGTGGTTATGTGCTGCACACCAGTCACATGTCACTTACAACTGCATGTAAACCTACCTTGTGTTGTCAATCTATGCTATGGGATCTAGAACCATGCACAGCTCAAGGCAGATGGAGGTAATAAACTGTAGATGGAGGTAATAAGCTGTGATCATTCCTTCCATTTTTTAAATTTCAAAGTATACAGTAGGCAGAGGACAAAATTAGAGCCAGGTAAAGAGAGAAGAGGGAGGAGATGCCAAGGGAGATAAGGAAAGAGGATACCTCATTTGTGTTTTGACTGTTTAAATCCATCTCATCTTGTGTGGGCTTTCGGGTAACCACTTTGGGGACAGGAGGTGATGGGCAAGACACTTAAAGTCTGAGTGATGTTTTTGCCCTAATAATCCTGGTCTTCTGCAGTAAAAGCCTGGAAGAAACCTACTGAAATCTTTGCTTGATCCATTGGTTTTCAGTCCCTTACCAACTGGATTAAAAACTTGGGGGCAGAACTTGCTTTTTTACATATTCTCCTACCAAATACTGCACTTAGAACATACTAGCACTTGGCATGTATTTTTTTTTTACTTTTGAATTTGATCTTAGAAACTTGTCATTGAAAAAAATCCAAACATTTCAACTCCATGGGTGCCCATGCATTTGCAATACTTATTATGAGAGTGCTGGATAACAAGCTGGGAATGTAGGAAGGATTTGGAAAGGCTGTGCAGGTGTTGGAATCCCATCACCATGTCTAATCTGCAAAGCCTCCTTCGTCATCAGCTCTCACTAATCACCACTGGCTAATGGGCAGTGGGTTGGACCTCATTTGACCTTTGGTAGATGGCAGAGCAGTTTTGAAACTCATCTGGATGCTGCATCATGAGAAACACAGGAGGACATTTATATCCTTCCAGACCCTTGATTTGTGTGTGTGTGGTAGGGGGAGGGGGTTTCTGAGACAGTGTCTTGCTCTGTCACTCATGCTGGAGTGCAGTGGTGCAGTCAGCTTACTGCAGCCTTAAACTCCTGGGCTCAAGTGATCCTCCCACTTCAGCTTCTCAAGTAGTTGGGACTGCAGGCACAATCCACCTCACCTCGTTATTTTAAAAGGTTTTTTGTAGGGATGGGGTCTCACAACATTGCCCAGGCTGGATAGACACTCTTGTTCCTGTGAGGCTTCAGCAAATTCCCATCACTGTGACCCATCAATGCCAGATATAACTGGCCTGCCTTTGGATTTCAGATTGATCTTTGAGAATGAAAATAAAAAGTTAACTGATTTTAGGAAAACACCTCTAATCCAACTGACAGGACCAGAATTTCTAGTCTTGAGTCATTTCTTACTTAAACGTCAAACCATTAGGTGCCTAATTTGTGAGAGAAGAAAAGACATAGATTGATGATCAGATAAACCTTGTCAAGAGCTGGAAAAACCAGAGTGTTGGCATTGTTAAAATCTTTTTCATTCCTCATTTGTTGTTTATTATTTGCTGGAATTTAGAAATGTATAGAATATGCTTTTAATCACATTTAACTAAGATTCTCAGGCTAATTTGTTGCCTGATTCTCAAGATTCACAGAAGGGTAGAATTTTGGACGTTTAGACTCCTTTTCTTGCAAGTTTTTCATTATGTAGATAAGGATACGGGGGCCAGAGAGAGGAGTGACTGAGCCTCAGTCCCCTTGTTTGTTCTGTTAGAGCCAAGATAAACCTCCAGGTATCCTCACTCCTCTTCCTGTTTCCCCTTTGTTCTGTTCCAAAACAGTCACCCATCTTTCAATTCAAGGCCAGCTCTACAAGAGACTTGTGTTTAGCTCGCAGGGACTCACTTCTAGAACCATCGGGGTTTTAGTTAATGAATAACTCACCACTTCCAAAAGTGGAGCTGCGAAAAAGTTTCTTCTGTCCTCTTATGAAGATAGTTCCCTGCCAAAGAACACAGCTATCCCCTAGATATGGGAGAACAGAAGCCAGTCCTGATGCTGCCTGTTGTTAGGATGAGACCCATATAGGGAAGGGGAGGATCCCTAGCCAAGAAGAGTACAGGATTACATCTCCTGACAGTGCAGGCAGGAGAGGATGATGGCCTCGGGCCAACTCTGGCGAGACGCAGGACAGCAGTTCCTAGGTCAGGTGTTTCAACAAGGTTAACAGAACAGCAGGAACCATTCCGGAGGCTGCCGTAGAAAGACCACAGGATTCTCTCAGTTTGGGGGCTCATGGGTATAGCCATGGCTCTTATTGAGAGTGACCAGTTTATCATGAGCTACACGACTCAAAAATAAAAATAGCCCACCAACTCTTTCTGTCTTAATGAAAGTCAGTTATATGCTTGTAATTCAAACCTAGCATCTGTGCCTACAAAAATTTATACTACTGCACTGTAACACATTTTTGTCATCTTCATCATACTGTAATATCTAGTCTGCAGCCTGTAGAAGGGGACAGTTTATTAGGTAGAGAGAAAAACTTCTTTTTAGCTGGCAGCATTTGCTCTGATAACCCATATTCCACCTTTGAGAGAAGTTCCCCTGGGGACTCACATGAATACAGACAATTAATGAACATGAGCTCAAAATTTTCCTTTATTAAAATAAATACACAAATAACTTCCCAAGATTTCTGGCTATTTGTCCTTTTTGGGGTCTGACAGTATTTTGTTTAGCAGCAGGTAAAGTGGTCTTCACTGTTCCATTTTCCCTTCAAGGAAGGAAGGAACACCTGGGTCCCTGTGACTCCTAGTTGGTACTAGCATTCTGGTAACTTACATAGTGGCCTTTAGCTCTGCTTAGCAATAGCCTACAGATGGATTTCAAAATAGCCCCTTAACTAAGGTTTAGACTGTTTAACGAATGAATGTGTCAATTCAAGAAACTTACAAGCCTTTAAATGTCAGCCCATTGTCATTGCATACAATAAGAGCTCCTTTCCTTTTTGGGTGTCTGAAGAAAATACATTTACCTCACTGGACCATTTATTCAGCTCCCCCTTCCTAATGATTCATTTGTCTTGTAGTTTAATAACCGATTTTTTATTTTTTTCGAGACAGAGTCTTGCTTTGTTGCCCAGGCTGGAGTGCAGTGGTTCTATCTCAGCTCACTGCAACCTCCGCCTCCCAGGTTCAAGTGATTCTCCTGCCTCAGCCTCTCGAGTAGCTGGAATTACAGGTGTGTGCCACCACGCCCACTAATTTTTTGTATTTTTAATAGAGATGGGGTTTTGCTATGTTAGCAAGGATGGTCTTGATCTCCTGACCTATTGATCAGCCCACCTCGGCCTCCCATAGTGCTGGGATTACAGGCATGAGCCACAGCACTCGGCCAATAACGGATCTTTTAAACTCTCACTAACACTAATTGCAGCCCAAAGATTGCAAACACACTGGATAGTTGACTTTCTCTTGGCGTAGTTTCTCTTCTCATGGTGCCTTCTAACGCTGGACATGCTCTGATTATCCAGAGACCTCATAGGTCACTGTTAGAGTTGCTTCTTAATTTTAGACAAAGGGTAGTCTTTACTCTGCTATGCTTCTCATACTGATGATGCAACTGTGTAAACAGCTTTTAAAGTGCTATTAGGAATGTGCTTTGGTAGCCTTGTAAGTTTTAAATATATATAAGGTTATTAAATGACAGGGCCATTTTTCATACAAGGGGCCGTGAAAGGATTAGCATCTAGGTACCAAAATCAGATTCCAGGGTTTGTAAAGGTAATCTACTACTTTATTGATTTGTCAGCCATGCATAAAGTGTCTACTGGATGCCAAGTACTTTACCAAGTTCAGGGGTTACAACAAGAAATGAAACAAATTTTGTCCATAAGAAATTTAGTCTTAATTCAAGTATTCCTAACATAAAGAAAAGGCAAATACTTAAGGTGATGAATAATCCAATTATGCTGATTTGATATTTATAAATTACATATGAATGTATTGAATTATCATAGATACCTAGAAAATATGTAAATCTCTTATGCATCAATTTTTAAAATAATATAATAAATCATTCCATTAAAAAAAGACATTTACAGCCTAATACAGCATAAAGACTTATTGTAACTTGATGTTATAAAATACTGAGTAAGTACTTTAAAGAATACATAATAGGTATTATGGCAGCTCTCAAAAGGGAGGATTTCTCTATAGGGGAGGAGAAAAGAGGTCAGGAAAGGCTTTGTGGGGGAGCTGAAGACTGAGCTGAGTATTAAGGGATGAGAAGGAGTTAGCTCGTGCTTTGTTTTTGCTTTGTGGAGTGAGGGTGGCAGTGTAGAAAGGACACAGGATTCAAGAAAAAGAGATAGTATGTACAAAGACAGAGAAGCCAAAAATAGCATGGGGGTGCAAGGAACTGGATACATTATTTAGTGTTTTGAAGCCAAAAGTGAGAGACAGAGTAAAGGATGAAGCTGGAGACAGACAGGAACTTGCACTGGGGTTATAGAGCTTTGACTTTGCTCTCTCAGTGATGAGTTTTGAGGTGCAATAAACACAACTGGCTTGACTCTTTTTTTTTTTTTTAGCATATTTCTTTTGTGGCTCTATAGAAGATGGGTTTGGAGAGGATAAGATGAGAAGAAGGGAGGCCAGTTGGGAGACTATACAAGTAAGAAATACAGAAACAGATGATGAGACCTCGGCTGTAGAGGCTGGGAAAAGTTCAAGAAATATTTAGCCATTAGAATTCACATAGCCTGGTCAGAACTGACATGATATGACAAGTAGGGAAGGGGAGGGGACGCCAAGAATAGCTTGAGGGGCTGGTCAGTGTAACCAACTAAGAGAGATTAGAGTGAGAGAGAAAATATGAATTGTTTGTGCTATGTTGACACTCAGATGGAGGGCTCATGTGAACATATTCATCAGGCATTTGTTATCTAAGTCACAATCTCAAGGAAGAGATCTTGACTAAAGGTAAAGACGGGAGGCATTGACATACATGCGGATTTTTAAAAGGTGAGCAGATGAAGTCACCCAAGCAGAGTTCGTAGAGTCATTATAATCAGAGGAGTCAGAAGGGAGGTTAGTACTCTTAGGAACTCCAGCCTTTAAAGGTAAAGAGGCAGATGAGCATTCCAAGAAGAAGCATTAAAGACTGATTAGAAAAGTTCAGAAGACCAGGAAAGCGGGTACTCACAGGAGCTAAAGGAGAAGCAAGTTTCAAAAAAGAGACGTCATCTCCAGGGTCAAAACAAACAGCTAGGCACTGTGAGTCAGATGAATTAATCCATGTTCATTAGATGTGACAAGCTAATGGTCATTTGTTTGCCACAGTAAGAGCAGTTTCAGTGGAGAGCAGGTTTGGGGGTACTGAATTATGGTTTAGAATCTGATAACAATAGGTTGGTGGTGAATTGTAGATGAAGACATGAACAGTGTTAGTTGATTCTATTATTTTAAGAAGTTCACTTGCGAAGCAGATGAGAGTGGACTGAGGGAGTCTAGGGAGGGAATTTTAGGATAGGAGAAGCTTGAGTATATTAATAAACTAAGAAATGTCAAAATGGAGAAAGATTCGGAATATAGTAATGAGAGGATAGGATAGAGGACACAAAAGCAGAAAGGGATGAAGGTAAGCATAGAAATTAAGAGGATGAACTTCAAAGTAGAAGGCATTGTGATTAGAGGAAAGGAGACAGGAATGGGTATGCAGGAGATAAAGTTTTAGGTGGAGGAATGAGAAGGTAAGAGATTATGGGGGATATCTGTTATGTTTGCAGCTCCCAAGTATCTCTTGAACACTCCTCTTATATTTGAAGTTTTCCACATTATGAATCTTGCTTCCCCAAGGTACAAACCACAACTCATTGTCCTGGCATCACTTGCCACTAAAGTGCAGGCATGTGAGCTCCCGTCCATTGGTCAGATGCTTCTGCATGAGATGCTGACTTGGAAGGGAGCAATGTGAGGAGGTAGGCACATGGAGACTTTATACTCTGGCAAGTGAAGTGCAAAAGTGTTTATCTGTTTGGACACAATAGGGACAGAACTTCTGGCTTCCAGTTCTAAGCATCAGCAATGCATGGTTGTAGGGAAGGTTTTGAATTCTGGCAGTGGTGCTCACCACAGCAGCCCTCTTGGCATGGTTGGGGCTTGGCAGCCCCCAAGCTGGCTTTCTAGCTTTCCTGGAGATTCCTTTAACAACTGTGACATTCAACCAGCAGACTGGGTTCTGTTGTTTATTATGAAGAATCCTGACTGATACAGCAACCATGTATAAAGGCATCCATTTTCTCAAGAAGGGAGGCAAAGTCATCTGCTGAAGTTGAGAGAGAAAGGCCATGAAGAGAATGATAATGGGTTGGAGTTATTGATGAAATCACTGGGAGAGGAATCTGGATCCAGAGATAACTGAAGAATTAATGGGAAACCCAAGAGTCTGGTATTGAAGGTCAAGTTGAAGTTAGATTCATGAATCTGTAGTAGGCTTTATCTTCAAGGATTGTATGATTTTCTTTTCCTAGAAGAATTAGGAAGGTGAGAAAGAGAATTGAAAATTGACAGTAAGAAATCAACCAAGGAGGTCTTATTCTGGGGAGTAAAAAAGAAAAGGCCAGAAGTGAGCTGATAAGCCAATAAAATGGGAAGAATCAAGGGTTTAAAAATACCTTTCAGTTAAAGAGCAAGTACAGTATAAGTGAATTCATGAGAAAGCTGAGCACATAAGAAGTTGTCTCCAGAAGTTGCAACCTTCATATATTATATTTTAGAGGCAGAGAAGATCCAGGTCTTGAAGAGGTTTAGAGGAGTAAAGAATGTCTCTGGAATTAAATAAACTCAGGAACTTCTAAGCTAAGATATAGAATGAGTTGTCCATCAAAATAGATGATGAAATTTAGGATGATGGTATGAGTGAAGGGACAGTGCTTGGGAACTGATTAGGTGGCAGCGGGTGAAGGAGATGAATGATAAAGCCTGCTGGTCTCAAATGCACCATGGAGCTTTAGTGCAAGAGTTCAATAGTAACAGACTAGGAGCAGCAGTTGTTCATAGAGGGTGAAAAGATCTAGAAAGAAGGCATATTCATAGCTAAGGATGATAAAACTCAGTGCAGGGCCAGGAGAAGGTGAATGTGGCAGTGGGGTCCTCATTTGTCCTTCATTTGCTAAGTAATGACTACGTCAAAGAGAGAAGACAGGCTTGGTGAGCAATAAATGGTCTCAAATCTGCAATGTTGTAACTTTGTCCAAAGACTTTATAGAGTGAAAATGAACTAAGCCACATCCACATGAGACTCCTTAAGATACCTGGAGATGTTCCCAAATACCCACAAGCCTTCTTTCATTTATGCTAAACACCCTCAGTTCCTTTAATGATCCCTCATTTCACTCATTCATTCTTCTCCTGGAAAAAAATTACAGTTGGTTGTTTTTTCTGGAGCTTTTACTCATGGCAGAAGGCAAAGCAAATGCTTGCATGTCACGTGGTGGGAGGAGCAGCAAGAGTGAGAGAGATGTTGGCAGGGGGAGACGCCACACACTTTCAACCAATCAGATCTCATAAGAAGTCATTTAGATCAATGTTGTTTTAAAATGTGGCACTCAACATCAAGCATGATTTTCCAAAGACAGTAAGATGTAAGAACATGGTAGAATAGCTAACTTTTATTTCCTATGAGTTGATATTGACTCAGGTGAGCCAAGAAAACACCCTGACATCACTCTGGGTATTGCTCCACTTTGTTCTTTTCATTCCCTTCAAATGTACTTGTGTCTGAACAAAAATGTTATTGATAACAAGGAGAACACTATGGCTAGTGATGATAATGATGATTGCCTTAGGCCATTCTTGTGTTGCTATAAAGAAATACCTGATGGTTGTTGATGTGTGGCATTGCTTCCGAGGCCTCTGTTCTGTTCCATTGGTTTGTATCTCTGTTTTGGTACCAGTACCTAATCTTTGATAAACCAGACAAAAACAAGCAATGGGGAAAGGATTTCCTGTTTAATAAATGGTGTTGGGAAAACTGGCTAGCCATAGGCAGGAAGCTGAAACTGGACCACTTCCTTACACCTTATACAAAAATTAACTGCAGATGGATTAAATATTTAAACATAAGAACTACAGCATAAAAACCCTAGAAGAAAACATAGGCAAAACCATTCAGGACATAGGCATAGGCAGGGACTTCATGACTAAAACACCAAGAGCAACAGTAACAAAAGCCAAAATAGACAAATGGGACCTAATTAAACTTAAGAGCTTCTGCACAGCAAAAGAAACAATCATTAGCATAAACTGGCAACCAAGAGAATGGGAAAACATTTTTGCAATCTACCCATCAGACAAAGGGCTAATATCCAGAATCTATGAAGAACTAAAGCAGATTTACAAGAAAAAAACAAACAAACCCATTCAAAAGTGGGCGAACGATATGAACAAACACTTTTCAAAAGAAGACCAATATACAGCCAACAAACATATGAAAAGATGCTCATCATCACTGGTCATTAGAGAAATGCAAATCAAAACCACATTGAGATACCATCTTACACCAGTTGGAATGCAATCATTAAAAAATCTGGAGACAACAGACGCTGGAAAGGACATAGAGAAATAGGAACACTTTTACACTGTTGGTGGGAGTGTAAATTAGTTCAGCCGTTATGGAAGACAGTGTGGCGATTCCTCGAGGATCTAGAAATAGAAATTCGATTTGACTCAGCAATCCCGTTACTGGATATATACCCAAAGGATTATAAATCGTTCTATCATAAAGACACATGCACACATATGTTCATTGTGGCGCTGTTTACTATAGCAAAGACCTGGAACCAACCCAAATACCCATCGATGATAGACTGGACAAAGAAAATGTGACACATATACACCATGGAATACTATGCAGCCATAAAAAATGATGAGTTCATGTCCTTTGTAGAGACATAGATGAACCTAGAAACCATCATTCTCAGCAAGCTAACACAAGAACAGAAAACTAAATACCGCATGTTTTCACTCATAGGTGAGTGATGAACAATGAGAACACTTGGGCACAGGGAAGGGAACAACACTCACAGGGCTAGGTGGGGGCATTGGAGGGGAGGGGAGGGGAGGGACAGCAGGGTTGGGTGGGGAGGATGGGGAGGGATAACACCGGAAGAAATGCTTAATGTAGGAAACGGGGGGTGGGGGGATGGAGACAGCAAACCACCACGGCATGGATGTACCTATACAACAATCCTGCAGGATGCAGGACATGCACATGTACCCCAGAGCCCAAATACAATTTAAAAAAAAAAAGGAAAAAAAAAAAGAAAAGAAATACCTGAGACTGGGCAATTTATAAAGAAAAGAGATTTAATTAACTCACAGTACTGCAGGCCAGACGAGAAGCATGGCACCAGCATCTGCTCGGCTTCTGGGGAGGCCTCAGGGAGCTTTTAGTCATGATGGAAGGTAGAGCAGACTCTTCCATGTCACCTGATGAGAGCAGCAGCAAGAGACATATTTTGGTGCTGCGAGTTGCCACACACTTTCAAACCACCAGATCTCTTTAGAACCCAGGATCATGTGGACAGCACCAAGCCATGAGGAATCTACCTCCATGACCCAAACACCTTCCCCAGGCCCCACCTCCAACATTGGGTAAATTTCAATATGAGATTGGAGGGGACAAATATCCAAACTAAATCAATGATGGTGTTGATGATGATGAAACAAAGCAAACTGTGGGTGACAGGCACCTACCTCATGGAACTAGCATTAGCACTCAGGAAGTAGGTAATAAGTAAGGTGGTTTTGTTTTGTTTTGTTTTCAACCTGAACCATAGGTATGTGTATATATATGCATATAAATATATGACTTGTCAGGGACCTGCTGTCCTAATACCCAGGTTACTTCCTGCTTTAAATCCAGTAGCACAAGCTGAGAGTGTTGATGTGGCTTCCAGAGATGCCTAACCTATTCCCACATAATGGCTTATGTACTGGGAAATTCTGACTCATAGGAAAGACACAGCAAAAAGAACTCAAAAGTCTAGCTCCTATATGGCATTTTGTTGTTTAAGTTATACTTTCAGGCTTCATGAAAAATAAAATTAATTTAAAATGCTACTTTGAATTTACTTATAGTTACAAGTTGAGGTTTGTTTGATGCAAACTGATCACTTTTTTCCTTGAAAAAATAAAAACCAACCCAAATTATCATGTATTAGACCATAGTCTTGCAGTAAGAATAGCAGCTAAAACAAGGTAAATACAAGTTAATAATAAGCCAGAGGGTACATAGTTTTGGGAACACATCTGGTTCAGTGCTACAAGATCAGGTTTGGGGCCATTTCTCTTTAGTGTCTCCACTAGTTAATTTAATGGTAGACATGATAGAAATGAAATTATTTCAAAATTATGAACTAACAAGGGATCATTCTCAATATTGAAAGGTAGAGGAAATGCCAAATAAAATAATTAGAAACATGAAAAACCAAATGAAACTTTAGATGAGAAGTCCTCAAGTGTATAATTTTACATAAACAGAGATAACTGGAGGTCAGGTGTGCACAGGACGTGAAGAGGGAGGTAATTTGCTGTGCAAAGTTCAGTGAAATGATGCTTGGAAGAGCTGAATTCTAGTCTTTAATGTCCCCCAAATTAGCCTGACAAGTCATTGCTCTTCTTGGTCTTCATTTTCTACATTTGTCAAATAAAGGGTTTGAGGGATTAATCCTAATAAATTGGCTCCAATTTTCAAATGATTCTGTGAAAAAGAAAACAGGAAGAAAATAAGGAAGGAAGGAAGGAAGAGTGGGAGGGAGAAAAGAAGAGAGGAAGGGAGGAAGGAAAGAATGAAGGAAAAGAGGAAAGATGGAAGGAAAGCAGGAAGGAGGGGACGGAGGAAGGGAGGGAGTGGGTAAGGAAGGGAAGAAGGAAGGAAAGAAGGGAGAGAGAGTGGAAGGTAGAAAGGAAGAAAGGAAGGGAGGGAGGAAGGAAAGAAGGAAGGAAGAGAGGAAGGGAGGGAGAAAGAAAAGAAGGAAGGGAGGCCTTCAGTCTCTCCTTATCCAGATACTGCCAGATTTATCTTCCTAAAATACAGTACTCCCCTCTAAAAGCTCACCAATAGTCAATGAGAAAAGTATATAATTTTGGTTCTGTATTCTTGGCTCACTTCAGTCTAGTCCCAAAGAATCCCCCTGGCCCAATTATCCCTAACTCCCCTTTACCACCCTAGAATCACAATTCTCTGTATAAGGCTGTCTTTCTTACCTCCAAGCCTTTACTCTTAGAAATTTCTTTGCCTGGAATGCTTTTGTGTCTTATTTCTGCTTATCTATGTCAGATTCATTCTTAAAGACCCATCTGAAATACCACATCCTCCATGAAAACACTGCTGATCCCTCCAAGTTGATGTAATCTCTCTTCTGAATGCCCACAACTTTGTCCCTGTGGCCTTTGTGGCACTTATACTTTCTACTCCTTTATTTAAAGCATTATAATTATTTTCATTCATGACATTTTCCCCTTTTAGGTATTATGCTCACTGCCATCAGGGACTGTTTCCTTTCATTTTCCCCCAGCAATGGCAGAGGTTTACCACATCTTTGATGAACAAGCAGAAGCAATCATTCATTTTCCTTTCACTTTATCCATGGAAATTATACCCCTGCGTGTTCCAAGCATGCCATGTGGGGAGGAAGACATGAAAAGCAAGAAGAGAAGAAATGCAGGAAGAGAAGGAAGAGGAGAGCTATGTGTGGCTTCTTAACTCAAACATCCTAGAGGTAGCACCCTCAATTCCGTCTATATTTCTTTTACCCTAGGAAAAAAACTTCCATTATAAAAATATATAACTATTGGCCGGGCACAGTGGCTCATGCCTGTAATCCCAGCACTTTGGGAGGCCAAAGTGGGCAGATCTATTGGGCCCGTGAGTTCCAGAGCAGCCTGGGCAACACGGTGAAACCATGTCTCTATAAAAAATATAAAAAATTAGCCAGGGATATTGGTACACGCCTGTGGTCCCAGCTACTTGGGAGGCTGAGGTGGGAGGATCATCTGAGCTTGGGACGTTGAGGCTTCAGTGAGCCTAGATTGTACCACTACACTCCAGCCTGGGAAACGGGAGTGAGACTTGGTCTCAAACAAAACAAAATAAAACAAAACTATGTATGTATATATATATGTGTGTGTGTGTGTGTGTGTGTGTGTGTATGACTCTTAGGAAAGACTATGAAGAATTTAATAAAACAATTCCATTCCAACTACAGTATTTGTTAAATTGGATAAAGATAAACTAAAAAGAAAACTACCTTACCAACATTTTCAAACTACACTAAGAGCTGTGTCAAGAGAATTCTGAATTCTTTGATTTAGACACCCAGAAGTTCATCTTTGTACAGTCAGTCCTTCATTAGGCATGAGGGGAATATACTACAAATAAAATACACACACAAGTCTTGGTCAAAAGTAATTTATAATCTAGTTGGGGAATCAAGAATGATGAAATGATTGAATAATAATTCAAGATGATGTAATGCTAAAATTGTAAGATGTCTCATGCAAATAATAATCTTGAAAGGCTATATTTCAAAACAATAGTTAACTCACATTTTAGGGACAAAAGATATATATCACTGCATGTAATGAATAATTTGAAAAATAATAAAACTTCAAGAGAAAATAAAAATAGGCCTGATGTGGTGGCTCAGGCCAGGTGTGGTGGCTCATGCCTATAATCCCAGCACTATGGGAGGCCAAGGCAGGCAGATCATCTGAGGTCAAGGGTTCAAGATCAGCCTGGCCAAAATAGTGAATCCCTGTCTCTACTAAAAATACAAAAATTAGCCGGATGTGGTGCACACACCTGTAGTCCAGGCTACTCAGGAGGCTGAGGCATGAGAATCCCTTGAATCCAGGAGGCAGAGGTTGCAGTGAGCCACGATTGCACCAGGGCAACAGAGTGAGACTCAGTCTCAAAAATAAAATAAAATAAAAGCATATGATTCTGTGACAGGATAATAAAATGATCTCCATGAAATCACTTCCTTCTTTCTTACAGAATAGCATCTCATCTGAGAACACTCAAGTTACAGGAACCATGCCTGAGGTTAAGATATTATACAGAACATACTGACGACTATTAAGCAACAAAGCCACCTAGGCTTAATTTCTAAAAATGAGCTTACCCAGGTTAATCAGGGAGGTACTGGCTCTCTCTGGGCTAACCCAAATTTAGATGCATTCACTTATTTAATAAACATATATTAAGTACTTACTGTATACCATGCACTGAGGTAGGCTCTGAGAACAGAAATACAATGAGGTTAAGTTCTAGCTTTCCTGATACATGCAATGTAACTGGGGAAATGAGGGCCTGCTGGGGGCAGCATGGTACAGCAGAAAGAGCCTTGGACTGCATGTTAGAGGTCTTGAGTCCCAGCCCTGGTTCCCCCATTGCCCAAGGTACTATGTAAACCTAGGTAAGTCACTGAAATTCCCTGTACCCAAGTGTCCTCATGTGTCAATTGAGGATCACAAGGGCCTACCTCACCAAACATATTATGAGGACAGAATAAAGAAATAGCCTGAAAGTGCTTTGCAAAGTTAATCTGCACAGATTTATGGTGTCATTATCATTTATAGCTCACTCAGAGGACTAGAAACTTATCTGAGCGTTAAGTATCATCTAAATCTTTAGTGATATGTTTCTTCCTTGGAATCTAACTAGGAAATAAGGTCTAAAAAAAAAAAAAAAAAAAAGTCAGATTTGAGTCTTTTGTTCCTGGGAATTTAATTAGACTTTCTTTTTTTTCCTCGATCTCTTGAACTCGTGAAAAGCCTGGCTCGGTAATTAGACTTTATTCAGACAATTTGGAAAGGCTGCTTGCCACATAGCAAAACTAACAATAAAATTCATGCTTTTAAGTTCAGTATTGGTCAGGGATTCTCCTCATTTCATTAAAGACTCTCAAGATAATTTCTGAACCCCAGATGCATTCTTCCTTTCTCTTTAGTGTGAACCATTTCTCTATTAGAAAGAAGTGTGGATTTGAGACTCTACAGGAATGTACCAAAGTGAAGTTCACTTATAAGATCAACTGTATTACATATTTCTTTTTAAAAATCTCCTCCATTCTTTTTATCCTTCTGGTATTGATTCCTCTGTCTGTTCTCATTTTCTTCTTCCTTTTTTCTTTGTTTCCTGTCTGGGTCAGAATTTGATCTAAAAAACTCACTTGGATTGTTTGGTTGTTCCATCAATACCTGCTTATTCCATCAATACCTGCCTATTATACTTAAGATGAGACACACACTGGGCATGGTGGTTCATGCCTATAACCCCAGCGCTCTGGGAGGGTGTGGCAGGAGGATTGTTTGAGCCTAGGAGTTCGAGACCAGGCTGGCCAACATGGTAAAACCCCAACTCTATAAAAAAATGAAAACTTGGCCAGGTGTGGTGGCACATGCCTATGCTCCTAACTACTTGGGAGGATTGCTTGAGCCTGAGACTGCAGTGAACAGGGATCAAGCCACTGCACTCCAGCCTGGGCGATAGAGTAAAACTCTGTCTTTAAAAAAAAAAAAGAGGAGTTGCTTTGGTTTCTTCAGACAGGGCTCAAAAGCTTGTGTGTGATTTGCAGGTCTTCAACCCTGAGCCCAAGACTGAGAGTAGAAACTGCTGTCGAGCCCTGTATACCCAGCTGGCCTCAAACCCATGCAGCTCTGGAGGTAGCTCCCATCTTCTCTCCATCAAGAGACATAGGTGCTCTCTGTTAGGAGAGAGACCAGATGGTGGCTTGCTTCACTTTGACTCCTGAATTCAGTAAGGTAAATGAGCTAGTTAACCTAATGCAGTATAATAACTAGGTAAAGATTGTGCATTGGAAAGTCTTTGTTTTAATTCTCGATGCCACTGACTAGTTCTGTGATGTTTAACCTTCTTTTACCTCCATTTTATTTCAGCTGTAAAATAAGTCCAGATAATGTTTAGATTCCTCCTTCTAACCCTAAAACCTGTGTGAACTGTTATGTTTTAATGAGGATTTGTAAAATTGTAGTGCTCATTCCCAGTGAGGGTTGGGGAGGGTGACTATACAATTTCTATGTGAATCTAGAGCCCTTTCTCCAAAGGGTTCAGGGAGTACCCTCTTTCATATTTCTCTATTTGTATAGGATGATCTGTCATCAATGGGCCACGCCCTTCCACTAGAAGCTATACTGGGTATTGTACACATTTAATTGTCCTTAAAATACCAACACACCAGTAAAAACCAGTTCTGTTTCAAATTTACACAATGGCACTTACAGAAGAGGCCATAAGCTGGCTCTTATTCAAACATACACTTAGAGGAAAAGGGAAAGTGTCTTACTTTGCTTAAGGGCAGAATGAACTTCAACTTCCCGTTAGAGAAATCTAGAGGACACTTGGAGCTAGGCATGGGGTGTGTGTGGGAGTGGGCAAGTCTTTGGTGCCCAAGAGAGAAATGCTTTCCTCAACTAAAGGGCCAGAGGGAACTTTGGGGGTTTCAGAACCAGAAAGAAGTAAAAGGAAGAAAAGGCATGCCTGCACTTTGGGAGGCTGAGGCAGGTGGATCACGAGGTCAGGAGTTTGAGACCAGCCTGGCCAACATGGTGAAACCCCATCTCTACTAAAAATACAAAATTTAGCCAGATGTGGTGGCGAATACCTGTAATCCCAGCTACTTGGGAGGCTGAGGCAGGAGAATCACATGAACCCAGGAGACGGAGGTTGCAGTGAGCTGAGACTCATGCCGTTGCACTCCAGCCTGGGCAACAGAGCAAGACTCCATCTCAGAAAAAAAAAAAAAAAGAAAAGAAGCAAAACTTGTGTTGGGCATCCCATAATAAGCCAGGCACTGTCATCTTACGCATCTCATTTCATTCCTATCCTATTAAATGACAGACTGTGTTTGGTAGGAAAGTCCATCCCAGAGAAAGTTTAGGAACTCACTCAAAGATCAGAACCAATGACATGAATATCTAGCCTTATGTATGTTTCAGTAAAATCCAGAAAGTGCCATGACTACTTTTTCAACATTCCTTATAACCAATTAACTTTATTTCCATATATTTTAGTGACTCTCAACCTTGGCCACACATTAGTATCCCCTTGGATGCTTTGAAAACATGCTGATATCTGTGCTCCATCCCATCCCAATCAAATAACTCCTTTGAGGAGTAGACAAAGAGGCAAATGTTACAAAGAAAATCTCCCTGGGTTATTTTAATATGTACTTGAGAACTGTTGCACTCACTTGCAGAAAATCCCTTATAAAACTAAAAGGGATTTGTGCACTTTTTGCAAAGATTGCATGTAAGAGAAGCTAGGAAATGGAAACCCATTGCTGAATCTGGTTGAAGAAAGAGATGAGATTTGATTTGATGAGTCTAGTATACATACTCAAAACTGCCTGGGAAGATCCAGGGAACAAGAGAATACTAGAAAAAATTTGCTTCTGTTCCTCTCCCAGAGCTTTGACCTGTAAAAAAGCACTGGTTACCACAGGCCACTGCAGAGATCCCATATCATTTGGATAGTGGCTGTCCAATTCCACTCATAAGTTTTAGGTCAGCAGTTCTCTGGGCCATGGGCTACTTGTCACTGTATTACAGAAATATAAGAAACCAGGAATGTCTACTTGGCAACTGAGAGTGTGGATTTTAAACAAACAATTCACTACGCGCGGTGGCTTACGCCTGTAATCCCAGCACTTTGGGAGGCCGAGGCAGGTGGATCATCTGAGGTCAGGAGTTCAAGACCAGGCTGGCTAACATGGCGAAACCCCATCTCTACCAAAAACACACACACACACACAAAATTAGCTGGGTGTGGTATTGGGTACCTGTAATCTCAGCTACTCAGGAGGCTGAGGCAGGAGAATTGCTTGATACGCAGGTTGCAGTGAGCTGAGATCGCCTCACTGCACTCCAGCCTGGGTGACTGAGGGAGACTCCATCTAAAAAAAAAAAAGAAACAATTCCATAAAGGTAACTCTTGGAAAAACATTAAAAATTACCGTAATGTAATTTCAGATGGCTGTAAAGACCAATAACTTATCTTGCTGTTTATGAAGATGAAGAAATAAAGGCTCACACAGAGTCATACAGAAATGAAAATAGTTCAAAATCAAATCCAATTGCTCGCAGAAAGCTGAAAACATAGCAGACTCAATACACTTTTAATTATTGATAAACTGATTGAGACTTATTTTGATATTTGATCAGTTTTTATAAAAGTTTAAATGTTTTTTATTTTTCTTTCATATGTACATAACATTCATTGTGGGACAAGTATATAACTGTTTTAACAGTTATAAAAAGTGGTTTAGATTTCTGATACTGATCCTAAAACATGACAGGAAAAATATCCTATTTAATAAAGAAAACATATGAAGGTAATTTTCATTGTCTGTAGAACTTAAATAAGGATTAATCTTTAACTTAGAAAAAGTGCAAAGTGGCTTCTCCTGTCTTTCTGGTATCAATAGGGCTGGCAGTATTGCATAGCTCCAGGGGGCGCCTTACACATAGTGATCTCTGTGCTTGCCCCCTGCTCACCCAGAGTTGTACAGGTGCCATGCTATGCCATTTTACTTGACAGCCCTGGGCAGCAGGGCCCCTAAGCAACATTCTAAATGGAAGGGCAAGGAACACATCCATTAAAGTGCAAGCTATTTGTTTCATGGTAATCACTACTACAAATAAATGACAAATTAAAAATTTTAGTAACCAATAAATAGACATTTAGCTTTTCTCTTTGAGTGCTGGCAGTGAACGCTGCAGCAGAGCATTCCTGAACACACGTGTTGGTGCCACCATCTTCCATGTCTGTGACTCACCAGTGGCCCATCCCTGTCAACAGTCCTCCCCACATTCCTCTCCACGACACATCCTAGATCATGGACGGGAAAATGTTTTCCTCTGAGAGTACTGGCCCAAAGAGAGGGAAAAAGTAACTGAGGGCCCCACAAGTAATAGGCCACCTGATTTTTTTTAGAGCATTATAAAACGTTTTTGGACGGGCGCAGTGGCTCATGCCTATAATCCCAGCACTTTGTGGGGGCCAAGGTGGGCGGATCACCTGAGATAAGGAATTCCAGACCAGCCTGGCCAACATGGTGAAACCTTGTCTCTACTTAATAAAAAAATAAAAAAACAAAATTAGCCAGGCGTCATGGCAGGCACCTGTAATCCCAGCTCCTCTTGAGGGTGAGGCAGGAGAATCACTTGAACCCAGGAGGCAGAGGTTGCAGTGAGCCAAGATTGGGCCACTACACTCCAGCCTGGGAAAAAGAGTGAAACTCCATATGAAAAAAAAATATTGTCTGCTTTTGAAAAAAAGGGGAAAACATGTATGTTTTATATTCCAGACCATACCAATTAAAAGTGGAAGTTCCAGGAGTCAGGAGAAAGGGAAAAAAAAGACAAGGTGGTAGAGGAGAGCAGAGACCAAGTGAAGAGGATGGAGAAGAAACTATAGAAATAAGAGAAGAAGAGATCATGGCAAATACTGGAAAGAGGCACGAGACAAGGAGAATGGAAAGGGGCAGATGAGAGAAGAGGGAAGAGAGTCTGGGTTCTGCGTGGATTGCACTATTTGGGTAAGGTGTGCGTTCCTTTGGGCTGTTAACATTCTTTCAAGATAAGAGCTCCAAGGTGTTTCCTAACTTAATCTCCGAAGGGGCATACTATCATCACTTCTGCCAGGTTATGTTGGTCAAGCAGACCAATCCTTACAAAGTGGGTGGGAGCTACTCCAGGGTATGAATACCAGGAGGATGGGATCCCTGGGAATGACTTGGAGTCTAGGTAGTATGGTGGGCAGAGCCCCTAGCCTCGGGTGAGATGGCAGGAACTTGGAAGTACAGTACCATAACGTGGTATGAACTGATCTGAGCGAATGTGTTTGAATACTCACCACATGCCAAGAGCTATTCTCATCTCTTTGCATGCAGTATCTCATTTAACCTTCTTAACAATGTAAGGAGGCAGGCACTCTTTATCCAGGGGAGGAAACTGAGGTATAGAGATTAGTAGCACAGTGACAGAGCTATTATAAAGAAGGATTGGTCAGGAGCTGAAGAGAGACTGAGTGTGAGGAAGGTAACTGGCCGTCACAGTGTTCTGTGGGATTTTTCCTAAATGATAAACCACTCTATAGTTCTTCAACCCACCCATCCATGCAGGGCTAGGATTCATTTTGATCTGGCCACAGCAGCTTTCCAGGGGCCAATCCCACTTCAGCCTAAAGCATCCCATACGTTATCATTTAATCTGCAGCGGGACTAAGACTTAGACCAGAAATTCCTCCCTGATAGGAACCCTGGAATGGTTCCGACATAGCTGGGTCTCCTTTCCTGACAATGCTGCCTGCCCCAAGGCTTGATGTAACTCAGCCATATCTTCTGCAGTTGGGAGAGGCGGGGAATGACATTTTGTTTTTGAACCCATCAGGTCAGGCTCCTGAAGAGGTCAGGAAGGCTGTGGAGAGGACAACTGGTGATTACTGTTTATTACATGACACTAAGTCCCCAACACACAAAATCTGGGGTTCACCAGAGCAAGCAGTTTTCTTCCACATGATCCTCGAGGATGGAAAATGCCCTCCACTGGAAATGCTTTTCCACTCTACTTCTGCTGAATTTTCCTCCAAGATTTCCTCTAACTGTGGGCTGCCAGCTCCTCCCTGATGTCTTCAGGCACCACCTCAACCTGTTCTTGCTGCAATCCACAAGGCTCCTATCAACATCTTGACTTTCCTTCCAGTTTTCTTCCATTTTCTCCCCGTCTATGTTGACTGCGGTCTCCTTCTTTCCAGCCTTTCTCCTTCATCTTGCCCTACAAAGCCACACCTTGAAGCACAAGTGCCAGAGAGTTTGATCATTTACCTAATATCAACAAAAGAAAAAAAAAGTAAGCTCTAGAGCCGGCTTGGCCTGAAGCACCCAAGCAGAGTTAACAAGTGCGGCCAGCGCACCCTCCTACCCTCCACCTCGCAAGGAACTCAGAACTCTGAGAAAGGGCCAGGCCTGATGATTTAATCTAAGTCCCGCAGTCCCCAAAAGATCACAGACTGCAGATCCCAGTCCCCTGAACTAAGAGAGGAGAGGAGCAGGGCTACCACGACCACCGCAGTTGGAGGATAGAGCGCAGGCCAGGCGGCCCGAGATGCGCAGGCCACGCAGCCTCGCCGACAAGTGGCCCTGGAGAGCCTCCAGGCGCCCGGGTGGGGCCGTGATCGCGCCCGGTCAGTCACCCTAGCATGTGGGCGCGGCAGGGCGGCGCGGGCGGGCCGACTGCGGGAGCTGTTTGGCGTCGCGGCCTGAGTGTTTGCCCAGCCCGCCTGCCCCGCTCGGGGCGCCTCTGCCTTTCCCTCCCTCCCTTCCCCGACGGCTTCTGGCAGTCAAGTGGATGTGGCGGGCGATTGGGCCACCTTGCCCAGGCGCGCCCAGCACTGGTAGGCGCTGGGAGTGGGGGGAAGCTTTGGGGAGAGGGTGCATGCGGTGGGAGTGGGGGGAAAGGAATTTCCTTCGGGCTTGCAGGGGTACCTGGGAGGCGCAGGGCCCAGAGCGGGCGGGCGGAAGCCTCACCCCGCCTCCACTCCTCCACTGCGCGCGGGGCGGGCTCAGGTGCGGAGCTTGGCGCCTAGCGCGGCCGCGGCGGGTGTCCGGTGTCCGGTGTCCGGTGTCCAGTGTCCGGTGTCTGGAGCCGCTGGCTGGGTGAGTGGCGGTCGCCGGGGTCCGGAGATTTGCAGGGGGTAGCGGGGTGAGCTCCGAGGGGGAGGGTCTGCCGGGGCTGAGGAGACTTTTGGGGAAGTTCTGGGATCGGGCGAGGACTCGCGGCGCGTGCTTCCACTCGCGGGGAGTGCAGGCCCCGAGAGGATCCGGGCTGGCTTGGAGTTTCTAGACTCCTAGTAGGAGCACAGCCTCGTCCTGCGCCCGGAGATCTTCCAAGAGGAAAGTCTCGGCAAACTGTGCCAGCCGGCGCAGCACCCCTGCAGCGCGTTCCCTGCGTGCCGGCACCCAGGGGCGCCCCCATGTGGGGTCGGGGCGCGCGCGGAGGCACGTGCAGCTCCGCCTTCCTGGGGCTCAGACCCAGACCTGGTGCCCAGTGGGCTCAACCAAGGGCGCCCCTGCCCACTGCTGGCCTCGGGGGTCACGCGGGCCCCGGGAGGAGCCACAGTTTGTAGATTTTCTGAGTTGTCGCTCCCTTTCCAGGAAGCTTAGAGAAGCAGCAAGCGTGGAACCTCCCCCTTTCAAACAGATGCTCCTCATTGCCGAAAAAGGCTTTTGTTTGATTGCTGTTTTAATAGAAACAACGACTTGGGTACCATTATTTTTAAATAGTGAATAAATAAGTGGAAAGTATACAGGGGCACAGATTTGGCATAAGATTGGAATTTTCTAGGTATACTAAATCTGTGTGTACAGGAAACTCAAATTTCTGAAGAATAGTATATATTTACAAAATTTGCCAAATTGCTGTCAACTCTGGTAATGTGTTTCATGGTCAAAAACAACCCTTTTGCTGGTAGATGAATAAGATAAAGTTTAAATAAGAAAAGTTGGACTACAGAGCTGGCTGTTTTAAAGGAATTAGAATTCAAACTGTATTGTTAATGTTATAGTTACACTGTCGGTGCAAAAGTAATTGCGATTTTTCATTGTTGTTGTTTTGTTTTTGTTTGTTTGTTTTTGAGATGGAGTCTTGCGCTTTTTAGTCCAGTCTGGAATGCAGTGGCGTGATCTTGACTCACTGCAGCCTCTGCCTCCCGGGTCCAGGTTCAAGCAATTCTGCCTCAGCCTCCCAAGTAGCTGGGATTACAGGCACGTGCCACCACACCTGGCTAATTTTTGTATTTTTAGTAGAGATGGGGCCAGCTGGTCTTGAATTCCAGACTTTATGATCCGTCTGCTTCGGCCTTCCAAAGTGCTGGGATTACAGGCGTGAGCCACTGTGCCCGGCTGTAAATTGCAGTTTTTATGGCAAAAAACAGAGTTACTTTTTTTTGGCCATAAAAACCACAATACTTTTGCACCAACCTAATATTTCTAATTTTTGAGACAGGGTCTCGTTCTGTCACCCAGGCTGCAGTGCAGTGTATGATCTCGGCTCACTGCAACCTCAAACTCTGCAGCTCAAGCAATCCTTCCACTTCAACCTCCCAAGTAGCTGGGACTATAGGTGCGGGCCACCACACCTGGCTAATTTTTATATTTTGTGTAGAGATAGGGTTTTGCCATGTTACCCAAGCTGGTCTCAAACTCCTGCCCTCAAGCAATCCACTCACCTCCACCTCCCAAAGTGTTGGGATTACAGGTGGAGCCACTGCACCTGGCCTACTATTTTTATGATTTAGGCTGTATCTTAGGCCTTTTAAAATTTTAATTTTGTTTAGGTCTCAGAGTTATCCAAAAGATAGTTGTATTGTAGAACAGTGTGAAGGTGTGAGAATCAGGCCAAATCTATGGTATCGTGGAAAACAGCTGATTCTCTCACCCTTTAGCAATTGGTGTTCAGAATAAATAGCAGGTGTGGGCTTGTTGCTTATCTTTTTCTCTCAAGAATGGTATTGTGTTAGCGGAGCTTTTCCTTTATTGTATCTTGAATAACTGGAGGTTTGCTACACTTGATATATTATGGGAAAGTCCTTCGAGTTTGAATCAGTATCAGCAATGATTATTTGTCCTTGTCAGAGAGTGAAAGTGGGAAAACCCGGTTAGTTAATTTCCTCATTTCTATTTCTTCTACCCTGGCTCTACCAGGCTCTTTCACTTCACAGTAGATTATGTCACATAAACCACAGATTATGAGGAGTCACAGACTGACCTGGCCCTCATTTCACAGATGAGGAAACTGAGTCCCAAGAAGGCGAGGTGACAGCCTAAAGTCACGCTGCTCATTAGAGGCAGAGCTGGGAATGGAGGCAGAATTGCGTCTGGGTGTCTTGGATGCACTGTGCAGAGCTTGAGCTGGGGTCTGAGAAAGGCTTGGGGTGGGGGTTAGGGGATGGAATTAGGCGGTGAGGGGGAGGGTAATTTACACCAGCACCATCCAGCAGCCGCAAAATAGCCACATAGTCAATAGCCTGACCACAGATAGTTGTCAGCTGGGTCCCCCAAGTATTCCTGGAGGCATAAGGAAGCCAGTGTCTTTCCTTCAAGATCAACTAGTTAACTTGAATGTTAGAAAACCACATTTGCTATAAAAGGCAAAACAACATAAACTGGAAATAATATGAGCATTTCATCACAGAGGTACCGTGAACCTCCTTGCACATGTGGGAGGCTGTGCTGTTTGTGCTGTTCTTAGTGTGTGTTTGGAAGGGGAAATTGTGGAGACGAAGTGAATGACTAAGTGCAAAGGGAAATGGAGAGGACTAAGTGGCTGGCGAATAAATGGGTAAACAATGTCCACACCTGGGCCAGCGTGACAGTCGGTTCCTTGCTGTCCTTCCTGGCTGGGCTGTGTTCAATACCTGGCCTCCCCTAAGCTTAGCTACAATTAACCAGGAGGAGGCTTCTGCCCTGTGTCTAGTATCACCAGTTCAGCATTTCTGTGGCTACAGGAATTTGCTCACTTTCATTCTGAAATTTCATACGTGGCACCACATCCTGCTGTTCTGATTCTGGGAACACAAACTCACAAAAAAGGCCTCTGTGTTGTGGGTTATAGTGAAGCTGACTTAGAGCTGAACTGCCCAGCTCTGACGCTTACCAGCTGCTGACCTGTGCTCTATCTTCCTAATCTGTAAAATGGGTATAATGATGGACTGGACTCAAAGGGTTATTGTGAGGATGAAGTGGCTCATGCCTGTAATCCCAGCACTTTGGGAAGCCGAGGCAGGACGGATCATCTGAGGTCAGGAGTTTGAGACCAACCTGACCAACATGGAGAAACCCCCATCTCTACTAAAAATACAAAATTAGCCAGGCATGGTGGTGTATGCCTGAAGTCCTAGCTACTTGGGAGGCTGAGGCAGGAGAATTGCTTGAACCTGGGAGGCGGAGGTTGTGGTGAGCTGAGATTGTGGGATTGTACTCCAGCCTGAGCAACTAGAGTGAAACTCCGTCTTAAAAAAAACCAAAAAACAAAAAACAAAAGAAAGAACAAAGATGGTGCCTGGTACAAGAAGTGTTATGTTATCAGGAATATGCAAGGGGTAGGGGGAGAGAGGAGGAATGTGACTTTGGCTTGTTAAGAGTTTTAGATTTTAGATTCTGCCCACACCTTGAATAGGATTCACTGCAGAAGTCTCAAATCTCACTGAACTGTTCATTTTCTGCCGTGTTTGATTTCTGCAAAAGTCAACCATTGAAACATAGGGATATTTACTGGAATGTCAAGGAGTCATTCCCTTTGGTTTCTTACCACTTTATCTTAGAGCCTGTGGATTTCACTGGCTCCACCCTTTCAGAAGCTGTTAGAAACAAGAAGTCAAGAAATCATTACAAGACTTTCATTTTTTTTGGCCATTCAAGCCTTTGAGGGTATCAAACAAAGTTGACAAGGGGACCTGGGAGGGGTGTGACATTACTTTTAACCCTTTAACATTTTTCTCTTAATATTTGGTTCCATTTGGGTTCTGCTAGTTGAACGCTGCCGAGATTATCGGTTGTAGTCAGTAGGGATAGTTGTGATTTCATCAAGGCTCTGGCTTCACAATGAATAGTCAGCGAATCTAAGTGCTGCGTATCCACACTGCTCTGGGATAGCCTGGCTATTGAGTGTGCTTGTCTCAAAGACGGGTGTTAAGTCAAGAAACAACTTTGCAAGGAAGAGGGGGAAGAGGGGAAGCTGAAGGAGGCTCCCAGGTGGTGAGAGGAACACTATACATCTAGCCGTATCAATGACAAGGTGAAGAAAATAAGAGAAACCAACACTACTGTGGCCACAGTGTGCTTAAGTGACTTGTCTGAAGTTTAAGAGTGTTTGAACATAGTATGGAGAAACAAGATATTTGAGAGCACGTGGCAAGGTGGTGAGATTATTGAGGTGTTATTATAAGTGGTGAATTATTAGTCAATTTCTTACAACACAGGTGACCGAAAAAGTTGTAGTAAGTTTTTGTTTTAATCTTACTACCTGAAATCCAAAGTCTTTTGTTTCCCAGAATGGAAATATTTACATAGTTTTCTTCTGATTACAAAAGTATGATGGTTTGTGAGACTTAGAAATTATTTTTTATAAAAAAAGGGAGAGAGAGAAAAAAAAAAGTATGACAGTTTGGTAATAGCTTTAAGCCAACCAAATAGAAATGTGGAAAGCAGAATGAAACCTCAGTAGGATTTCCAACCCCAGGAGAACCTCTGGGAAGCCACTTTGCATGCTCGATTTATAGCTTCTCTATCAAGGAACCGTGGAGTAAACTCATATAATTCAAGGATCCTTTGTTATGTACCTAATGACCTCTTCATGTCTGTCAATTTAGATTTTATTGAACTAGATTATCTGGAAAAAGCACACCTAAAACTTGGTGACCTTCCAGTGTGTAGATGAATGTTCTGTCTTGCACCTAGCCCGATTTTCATGACCCTTGTAAGTTGTCTGGGAATTACATTATCCTTTTGTGAAGATGAAAGTACAAAATTGTGTTTATTTAGTACTATGTTTTAAGGACATTACAGAAATTGCCTAGTGGTCTAGTTTTTATTTTTTTCTTTTTCTTCCTTGAGCATGGCTCTGTTTTGGTTTGGTTTGGGGTAAGTTACTCTGTGACATCTCAAAAATGGTATTTTCTTTTGAAACAGGTACTTTGCAAAGAGCCTTTTAATTTCTCCCTGTGACCTTTTTCTTTTCTTTTCTTTCTTTTTTCAGCCACATAGCTGGTGGTTTGTTAGGCTCTGGGATAATTGGGATAATAATAAGTTTGCTTAGTTGGGAGAGGGACAAACCTCTGTGAACTTTTTTGTTTCCCTGAGATTGACCTGTATAAAGTTAGGGTTTCTTTTCTTTTCTTTTTTGATAAAGTATCTTTAGAAATTATGGGATAGAGGTTATACAAACTCTTAACAAAGTGTGCCTCAGGTTTTCTTCTTCTCTTTTCTCCCTGAAATGGAAAGTTATACTGTATTTCCTCTAAGCTTTTCTTTTAAAACCTGTCCTAGCCGATGTCCACACATTTTAACACACTGCCTGAATTTGGGCTTTTTCTCTTTGCAGGTTCATTGAACAGCATTTTGGACAGGATATTTGGTGCCAGGTCTCAGGAGCCAGTTTGCTGAATTATTGTCCCAGTCAGCCAAGATTGTGAGCCATTTGGGAAGGTTCGTGGACACGCCCAAGTGCCAGCACAGGTGGAGGCACACCTGGAGGCCAGTTTCAGGAACTTTTGCCACAGGTATAAAAGACTCCAGAACTGCAAAGATGCTGAAACAGATACTGTCAGAGATGTACATAGATCCTGATCTACTGGCAGAGCTCAGCGAAGAACAGAAACAGATCCTGTTCTTCAAGATGAGAGAGGAGCAGATCCGACGATGGAAAGAAAGAGAAGCAGCAATGGAAAGAAAGGAGTCCCTGCCAGCGAAACACAGACCAAAGAAAGGTAAACTTAGCCACATTTCTTCTGTGAGTGCGTTGGTAGAATAGCTCCTGGCTTACTTTGACAATTTCACAGTAGTCACAAGCAAAGCAGGTGCAAGTTCCAGTTTGGCAGATGACTCCTAAATGTTACTGAGAATCTAATAGTTCAGTACATCCACACACACATAGCATTCACCATGGAGTTGCATAGCTGTAAGGAAATCTCTTACTTGAAACTAGACTGACCTGAAGCTGTAGTAAAAAGTCACCTATGGGGTTTGATTTGAGGGGTATTAAGAAAGGTTTCTGTCTCTTTTATTGTTACTGATGCCTAATATTCTACTACCAGAACACAAAGTTCTTGTGTCAATATATTTATGGCAATTGTGTTTGCATTTCTTAGACCTCAAGAGATTTTTCTTTGAGGTATCTTTTTAGGGAACACTCCCTCTTAAAATGGAAGGAACTGCTATAAGGAAAAAAATCATAATACTATTTTTTTTTAGTGTGAATGAGTTTTTCATATGCACATATGCAAGGCTACACCACCAGTGCTTAGTTCTGTTGGATTATTTTACCCTATGTGACAGAGCAAGACTCTGTCTCAAAAAGAAAAAAAAAAGACTTAAAGCATATACACATACAGATACAGAAAAACACACATTGTCTACCCTCCTTACTCCATTCTCACTACTCCCATGCCCCCGCCCTGCTGTTCAGATGTAAACTTTTCCTCATTACCAAAGGAATCTCTGGTAGTTTGAGAGGGTTCTTTTGAGACCATGGGGAAGGAAATCTTTGTACATTAAGACTTAAAGCAGACAAGGTGCAGTGAGTGGCTCATGCCTGTCATTGCAGCAGTATGGGAGGCCGAGGTGGGAGGATCACTTGAGTCTACAAGTTCTGACCAGCCTGGGCAATATAGTGAGACCTTGTCTTTAGGAAAAATAAAATATTAGCTCAGCATGGTGGTGAGAGCCTATAGTCCCAACTAGTTGGGAGGCCGAGGTGGGATAATTCCTTGAGCTCAGGAGGTTGAGGCCGCACTGAGCCGAAATCATGCCACCCTGGGTGACAGAGAGAGATTCTGTCTCAAAAAAAAAAAAAAGACTTAAAGCATATACACATATAGATACAGAAAAACACACATTGTCTACCACTCTCCCTCCATTCTCACTACCCCCACACCTCCGCCCTGCTGTTCACATGCAAAATTTGTCATGGTGAATACCCAAGTTATGAAAATAGCACACTTTTCAAGGTCACTTGCAGAGGCATCCAAGACCACTCTCTTTTCATGTTTCATTAAACCAGGAAAATAAAATTTCATAAAATCACATAGGGTTTCAAAGACTGAGAAAATGAATCTCATTTGCATGCCTGGTGTATGCCTAGGTTCAAAAAGGAAGTGGTGTAGTGTCCTTTAGCTTTACTGACTTTTATGAAAACTTCTTTCCAATGATGTCTTTATCATGATAAGGAAATAAACATCAACAGATCATTTACTCTTGTTATGATTAATACAACTCTTTGTCAAACACCTGTTTCAGACACTACATGAAGCACTTTATATACATAATGCCTAAGCTTCACCAACCTTCTGCAAAGTCAGCATTGACAGTCCTATTTTATAGATGATGAAAGTTAGAGAAGTTTGGTTTTTGTTTGTTTATTTGAAATGGAGTCTCACTCTGTTGCCCTGGCTGTAGTGCAGTAGTGCAATCTCGGCTCACTGCAACCTCAGTCTCCTGGATTCAAGCAATTCTCCTGCCTCAGCCTCCCAAGTAACTGGCATTACAGGCGTGTGCTGCCACACCAAGCTAATTTTTGTATTTTTAGTAGAGACAGGGTACCATCATGTTGGCCAGGCTCGTCTTGAACTCCAGACATCAAATGATCCACCCACCTCAGTCTCCCAAAATTCTAAGATTACAGACCTGAGCCCCACACCTGGCTGTGAAACTTAGATACATTGAGTAATACATTCCAGGTTACACCACCAATTGATGCCCAGTTCTGTTGGATTTTGCATTATTCTGCATTATCGAAAATATAACTTTTCCTCCAACAAATAACATGGTCAAACTAATTCATAACGCTTGTCTTTCTGGACTGGTTTATGCATCTCCTTGGATTCTCTAGTCAGAGTTTTTCAGATATAATTTTGGGCCTTTTCTGGGCACCATGTTCATTATGAAGATAACATATATGAGTGTAATGGGGTGACCTTGTGGACTGGCAGCCAAAGGGTTCCTGCCACTAGAGTCAATGGCCCAGATTCTGTTAGACTTTGGGTTTCTTGTGTTTGCTGAGTTGGTCTCCTTGTGGTGACTTAAGACAATAATTTCAGTTTCTTTGCTTAAATTTTTAATTTGTAGAGTTTTGAATCTACCTCTCAGTAACTCTATATTAACTTTGTTAGTCAAATTATAATGAGAAAAGTATGTTAATATACATGGTGAAAGTTCTATCAATATCTTACACCAAAAGTGTATTACCCCCTTAAATTGAAAACTTGGAAAAATATATTTTGTATTAAATTGGTTCCTCTTCTGACTACAGAAAAGGAAAAGTTTCCCCCACTCCCCCTAAAATCACATCACTTCTCTTTCGTCTTTGCTCTCTCTTTGAAGATACAGCCATAGATTGCCCAAAGCAATGTCATGGCTGGTGCTGCCAGCGATATTTATCTGTGCTACAGACCTGCTAAGCCTGTGACCCTTGTGGGTTGAGAGGTACTTGCACATCTGCTCCCTGAAAGCCTGTGCTCCCTGCCTCCCCTGTCCTGCCTTTCTGGCTAGTATTGCGCTAAGTGCTGCTTTTCCTTAGCAGTGCTTAGCCACGTGGTGGCTTTGAAGG
This sequence comes from Cacajao melanocephalus, assembly GCA_963573385.1. Classification (NCBI taxonomy): domain Eukaryota; kingdom Metazoa; phylum Chordata; class Mammalia; order Primates; family Pitheciidae; genus Cacajao; species Cacajao melanocephalus. The sequence goes on from CAUYLG010000764.1 coordinate 78,169, forward strand.
TTGTTCATTTCATTAAAAACATCGTACGCCACCCCTGTCATTCCTTGACACCCTCTACCTTATCACTTAGAAGTTCTTTCATTGTCATCTGGTCATTTTTCCCTATAAATATGCAGACCCCTGTGCTGAGTGTTTAGGGAGCATCACCAAAATGGTTGTGTGTTGTGCATCACAGGAACTTGTTTCCTTTTTTTTTTTTTTTTGGAGACAGAGTCTCACTCTGTCATCCAGGCTGCAGTGCAGTGGCACAATCTCAACTCACTGCAACCTCTGCCTCCCGGTTTCAAGTGATTTTCCTGCCTCAGCCTCCTGAGTGAGTAGTAGGTGGGATTATAAGCACCTGCCATCATGCCCAGCTAATGTTTGTATTTTTAGTAGAGATGGCGTTTCACCATGTTGGGCAGGGTGATCTCAAACTGCTGACCTCAGGTGGTCCACCAGCCTCAGCCTCCCAAAGTGCTGGGATTACAGGTGTGAGCCACTGCACCTGGCCTCCTTTTAATGTGGGTACTAGAAAAGTGATAGTTATTGATACGGTACACATTTCTACAGTGCTGGTCTAGATTATAATGGTAGCACCAGCCAGCATTCAATACACTTAACCGGGTATCAGACCCTGAGTGATGAGCTTAAGTATATTATCTCATTAAATAATCACAGCCAAGCCTAAAGTGTGTGTTGCTATGCACATTTACAGGTGAAGAAAGTCAAGCTCAGGGACATTCATTAACTTGGCCAGGGCAAACAGTTAGTAAGTGACAGCTGGAAGAGATCCTGGGTCTGATTCTCCCAAAGCCAGCACTGTTAACAAATAAACTACATGTAGAGCTTCACTGGAGCTTAATGTCAGTGACTTTTGTCTGAAGGCGCCTTGCATACATATAAAACATGTGCTCGCATCGGGAATCTGCCATGGGGCCTTCTTCTTGGGTGATTTTACTGGGTAGCACAAAGAGAAGATGCCTTGGCTTAGCAGCATTTGTTTCCCAGCATTTGTTTCATGGGGTCTGTATCAAGTTAATGGAAACCTAATGCAGTAGGCTGGGATCTGGTTCCTATGTGTGGTGCCAGAGGGGCTCCTCTGTATACGCCCTTGAAACAGACTTGGATTCATACAGCTTCATTTGCTGCATTCTCATTGTTCCCAAGGGGGCTGATCCTTTATGCAAAGCCTTCCTTCCTTTTTTGTGAAGTAATGTTAAGGCCATTGATTTGTGCCATTGACAGAATCTGCTTCCCTGCCTTTCCCTCTTGAACTCACTGCATGCAATAGGGCCAGCAGCACAGGGGCATCAGCTGCTGGATTCATTTCTTATCTTGATCAATTCCTCTGTCGCGTCTGACTCTAGATGCCTGTTGGCGTCTCTCTCTTGGTGTTGCCACTCACGCATGAGTCTCTTGCTCTCTTTCTGTTTCTCTTTCTTCTCTATGTGCTCCTTAAATATCTGTATTCCCCAGGGAGTGCCTCACACTGCATTGGTGGTTTGTGATTTTGAAATGAGGCTGGGGGCTCATAGACTTCTTTGAAAATTTACTGAAAGCTTAAAGTTAGGAAAATGCAGGCAGGCACCATTCTGTGTATAATCTCACAATGTTCACAGACTCCCTGAAGCTCATCTTCATCTGAAGACTCTTAGGGGTTCGCAGATCTTAGGTTAAGGTGGAAGTTCATATTATTTCCCTAGGGCAACTGTTCTGACAGAGTCTTGCTCTGTCGCCCAGGCTGGAGTGCAGTGGCACGATCTCGGCTCTCTGCAACTTCCGCTTCCTCGGTTCAAGCAATTCTCTGTCTGAGCCTCCAGAGTAGCTGGGATTACAGTTGCTTGCCACCAAGCCCAGCTAATTTTTTGTATTTTTACTAGAGATAGAGTTTCCCCATCTTGGCCAGGCTGGTCTTGAACTCCTGACCTTGTGATCCAACTGCCTCGGACTCCCAAAGTACTGGGATTACAGGTGTGAGCCACTGTGCCTGGCCCGCTAGAGCAACTCTTCTGCCCTTAAAGGTGAGACATCACCTTTATGCCAGTGACTGTCAAACCCAGATTGTCTCACCTGAGTGTCGGTTGCCTGGTGAGCACCTCCGTACACAAGACACACAAGCCCCGCAAGCTTGACGCAAAACCCAATTCATCAGCATCACTCCAGCTTTCTCCTGCATCCGCTGGTCCTGCCTCTTACTCTCTATCATGATGAGTGGTACTGCTCTATTCCCAGTCACTGAAACCAGAACTCCAGGAGCCACCCTGGTTTCCCCCTGACCCTCACTCACCCGCCTAGTCATTGACACCTTGGATTTTGCTTCATCTGTTCCATTTCATAGAGATTTCCCCCTACCAAAATATTGGTCTGTTAGCATGTGCCAAGCATAAGCTTTGTATTTATGATTTCATTTAATCCTCACAAGAATCCAGTCTAGTCAATTTTGCCTCCTTTATTGTTACAAACAAGGAAACATACTTAGAGACATAATTTGCATGAGTCGGTGGTGGAGTCAGAATTTGAACTCAGGTCCAGTTCAACTCCAAGTCGATCCTGAACTACTGGTCCTTAGCCCCACTTCTCCATCCCCCCAACTCTGGGCTTTATAAATTAAGTGGGATTGGCTTCCTAGCTGTGTGGTGAACACCTTTTCTGGATAACGTTATCAGAGCCCTTTCACCTTCCCTGGGCCCCAGGCTTCACTGATCTCCTCTATTTTCTAGTTCTTCCGTCTGCTTTTCCAGCGGAAGCTCTCTTGTTTCTATACCGCCCCCTGCCTCCCTAGGCTGTCGTGCCGTGCAGGCTCTCCAACTTTCTGTCCTCGTGTCTCTAAATAAACAGAAAATTTTATTAAAATGTTTAAAAATTGACTTCAGTATTAATAACTTCAGGATTGTTACCTATGCTAACAAACACAGGAAATCACGGGGAAAGCAACAGTTTGAATAATTTCAGGACGTTCTGATAGGGATTGGCCTTGACCTTCATTGAAATGAATTCAGGGCTAGACCTAGCTTTTTCTTTACTTTTTCCTTTTTTTCATTTTTTGTTTTTGTTTTATTTTTTTTTAGACCAAGTCTCGCTCTGTTGCCAGGCCGGAGTGCAGTGGCATGATCTTGGCTCACTGCAACCTCGGCTTCCCGGGTTCAAGTGATTCTCCTGCCTCAGCCCTCTGACTGGGACTACAGGCATGAGCCACCATGCCTGGCTATTTTTTTTGTATTTTTAGTAGAGACGGGGTTTCACTGTGTTAGCCAGATTGGTCTCGATCTCCTGACCTTGTGATTTGCCTGCCTCCACCTCCCAAAGTGCTGGGATTACAGGCGTAAGCCACTGTGCCCAGCCAGACCTAGTCTTCATCACCCCACTGTTCTGCGGGGCCAGGAAAGAACATGATGGTGACCTCACACCTCCGCTTGCCCAGCAGGGTCCTGTGTATGGTTGCCACCCCAGTGCCCCTTTTCAGTGGCTCCATTTTCACCCTCCAAAGCATTTCAGTTTGGACCGTATACAAGTCGGCCCTAAACAGGCTTTGCCACCAGTCATGCAGAACGGTTTTGAACTCTGGTCTTAGTGTTCACTAGCTCTGTGATCTTGGGCAATGTATTTAACTTCCTTAAGCTTCAACTTCCTCATTGTAAAATAGGTGAGTAATCACCTGAGATGATATTTAGTGACAGATAGGACACAAACATCAACCAGTCAGAAGTGATGTGGCCCCTTCCAGCCAGGCATTCATCTTCTGGTTTCTGGATGAGTTGAGGGGAACGGGGGTGTCCTAGAGGAGAGGCCAGAGGGAAGGAAGATCCACTTGGGACAGTATGGCAGTGGTTTATGGGAGTCTGCCAGCATGGTAACAGGCTTAGTGTTGGTGGCCACCTTGCTTCTAGCATCCTCGATGAGACCCTGTGGTATTTAATATGGAACGTTGCTGCCACTGTTCCCTGTACATCATAGGAAGCCCTGGTGTTGATTCTCTTTTGCTGCTGTTGGCTCAGTTCCTGGTCTTCTCTTCGTGGGGATAAAGTACATGATTCTCCTTCACTTCCTCTCCACTGTCTCTCCCCACGTCTCATGGGTGTGCGTAGTGTGTGTATGTGAGAGCATGTGCACGTCCCTCTCCCCCTTGTCACACACACACATCTTTTACTGTTACTGCCCTTCAGATTGGATCCACTCAGGGTACAGACCAAGGACTGACTCCTCTAAGCTGAGTCTTAGCCCTTGGTCTCCACCTTAGCTGAGTCTAAGGCTGGCATTCACCACCCCTGAAGAGCTAATCCACACGGATGCCCTGTCTCACCCTCAGGCACCCCTGTTGCACCCGTCACCTAGGAATGAATCCAACACAACAGTGTTGTGACTGGCATCTCGCTGCAATCTGGGACTGGTCCAGGCCTGGCCATCTTCTTGCCAGGGACATGTGTCACTCCGCTTTTATGTGATGTTTTTCAATACTGCCTAGTTATAGGAGGCCCCACAGGGAAAAGTCTCTCAGACCTTAGAGGAGATTTCTCTGCAGAATGAAGTGTGGACATGTATCTCTACTTGGTAGTCCTTTGTGGTGTGGTACTGAGCACGACTGACCCACCTTTCCAGAAAAGTTGGTTTTAGAAAAATCTTCAAGAAACCCCCAAGATAGCAAACATGAAGAGCCCTGCAGCATATAAACATGATTCACAGGCTAGGAAGAGAAACCCTGTAATTAAACGGAAGTGCTATAAAAAGCTCCCTCCCTCACTCACCTCTGATTAAAGAGTGCGTGTAATTTCAAGGTGAAGCAGACAGAATATCTAGAATGCCTGGGCAGCACTCAAGTAGGAAAAGACATGTGCATGCCCCATTACGCTCCCTGAAATGTACCTTAAGGAAGCACACTTAAGGAGGTATGCTGCGTGTGGAAATGTGGTTCCCTGTATCTCCATTTTCAACTTCTCTTACCAGACTGGAACTTTCCTAACCTCCTTGTCAACACTTCCTTCTTCACCTGCACCTCTCTTTGTCCATCCTTCCCAGGGCATCATCCTTGACACCCTTACTCTCAGCCCTTCGAACACCCCAGGTATGTACTCCCTGACTGTGTTTCTCCTATTTAAAGAAATCGTTCAGCCATCTGTGCTCTTCAAGTGCTCTTTCTGTCCTTTGGCCCTTTGGAGCAGAGCCGGGAAGGTAGTGGACACTCAGTAAATACTTGCTGAACCAATGACGGAATCCTCCTTTTCTCTTCACATTAAATATACTGACTTGTCGGCACCAGTTCTCACCATGCCTTCCATCTCACCTTTGTAGCCTGTCTACACCTGTGTCCCTCAAATGAGTCTGAAGTCCAAGGCTGCCTGACCATTTCCTCGGTCTGCACCATCCTCCCCTTCATCTCAGCAGGGAGGACTTAACACTGCCCTGTCCCTTTCCTGTCTCGGTGACATGGCAGGACCTTCTCCCTTTAATATGGAACGTTGCTACCACTGTTCCCTGTACTTCATAGGAGGCTCTGGTGTTGATTCTCTGGTATCTTCCACTGTTTGGTTATTTGGGGAATCAGAATCCTCTATGTTTTTCATTTGTTTATTGTTAATCAGGACTCTCTCTTCCCTCCCCTTTCTTCTGCCCTCTGAATAAAGCACCTGCTTTTCCAAGGTTCTCTTCTTGGCTTCCTTCTATCAGCTCATCTGTACCAGCGCCTTCAATGACAACATCTATAGAGCCATTCCCAAGTGTTTACCTGTGTGATATGGTTTGGCTCTGTGTCCCCACCCACATCTCATCTTGAACTGTACTCCCATAATTCCCACATGTTGTGGGAGGGACCTGGTAGAGATAATTGAATTATGGGGACAGTTTCCTCCATGCTGTTCTTGTGATAGAGAATAAGTCTCAGAGATCTGATGGTTTTATCGGGTTTCTGCTTTTGCATCTTCCTCACTCCGTTTGCCTGCTGCCGTCCATGTAAGATATTACTTGCTCCTTCTTGCCTTCTGCCATGATCATGAGGCTTCTCCAGCCCATGGAACTTCAAGTCCAATTAAACCTCTTTCTTTTGTGAATTGCTCAGTCTTGGGTATGTCTTTATCAGCAATGTGAAAATGAGCTAATACACTATGTCTACCTCAGTGCCTGACACATACTAGACATATGATGAAAATTCATTAAATAAGTCACCTAATGTCTTGCTCCTTCTCTCGTAGACTCTGGGTTACTTGCAGGGAATGGGTACATCTCTTTCATCTCTTTCATCCTGCATCACCTGCAGCATGTAGCTCTACATCTTGCTAATAGCAATAACTCATTTTCTGCCTTGTAAAATGAACTACAATGAAAGCCTTGAGGGTCATTCCTCATCTGCTGTGAAGCCGAAGGTATCTCAGATAACATATGGTACTAGAACAACTTCCCTCTCCTCATACAGCTTCAGGGAGTTCCTCGGAACTGCTTGAACCTCCTGCAGTATCCCTGCCACTGTGTCAAGAGCCTGTTTCTCAGCATCTTGCTAACTCTGATATTTCACATCTCATTCTCTGTCTTCTTGCCAAGAGCCACTATTTCTTTACGGTCACCATGTTCTCTCTGTTCCCTCCTTTAAAGCTTTCTCAACTCTGCTCCTCTCCTTTGCTCTCTTCTCTGTGTTTAGCTTTGAAGCCTCAACTATTCACAGGCAGTTCTAGGATTTTTCTCCCCACCCACAGCAATGCCTCCTTTCCCTAAGAGTTCTCACCCCTGCCCGCAGCCCGTGACCTCTCTGGAGGCTGTTCTGGGCTTTCCCAGCTGAGGTGCTGGAATCCCTCTGCTCTTCCTCTTTCTTTCCCTGGCACAATGCCACCTGCCATCCTTTCTGGGCATCTTCCTCCTGCTGCCAAAAAATATATATATATACTAATAGAGAGCTACTTAGGTGAAGGCTGAGAGACTGACATAATAAAAATATTATTAGTTGCCCTGAGAGAGCATAATAAAGGGAGTTTTATGAGGTATGACAGCTTTCTAAACTTAATGAGCCATCTGACATTACCTCAAACAGAAAAAGAGCTTGCCAAGAGTTCAGACTGCTGCCCAGCCCCATTTGTTCACAGTGGGATTGATCTTCCCCTCCTTACCTGGAGGCCACATTCACCGTTTCTCTACTGTTATAAACAGTAAACTGGAATCATTTGGTAGTGCAGACTCTGAGTCTATTTCTTCTGCCCAGTGTCTCTATTTAGAACTTGATTATACTGCAAGAGTGTCCATTGTACCAAGAAGGGTAGAAAGGGTCAAAAAAAGCATGAGCTTGGCTTTGAGCAGCCTGCTTTGATAATGTATCCCAAGGCCACACTACGAAAGTCAACAATACATTGGACAGAAGACACTTTAATTGGAAACCTCCTTTGACTTAGTGTAAGAGGACAAGACAGTCTCAGTGTGGTTGTCTCACTCATCAAAGAGGGCCCAGCACATGCACCAGCCAGGCGCCCTGTTTCACACAGTCACCACCACTGCTGGTCTGGGGTCTTGACCAGAGGTCCAGCCTTGGCCCACAGTCACTCTGGGTAGGTCTGACAGACTCACAGATGGTCTCGGTTGGCCTCTCCTAGATACGTTCCTCCTGCCCCCGGTTTAAGGGAGCATGACCCATGTGGCCGCATTTCAGGAGCACTAGGATGTAATCTAACCTGGGAGGCCAATTGTAAACAAGGGTTATTTAAGTAGCTTCACCAAGTATCATACTGCCTGGTCGTATTATCTTCTCACAGGCTGGTGTGAATCTCAGAGGCAGCCATATAAGTAAATAATAGGCTAGCAATGATAGCAGTTAACCTCTATTGAACTCCTATTATGTGGCAGGTACTAGGGGAAGTACTTGGCATGGTAACCTGCCTACTCACAGCAACCCTAGGTAGTAGATATTGGTATTCCCATTTTGCAGATGAAGAAATTGAGTCTAAAGAGCTTAATCTGTCCAAGTCACATAGCTTGTAAGAGGCAGGGCTGGGATTTGAACTCAAGCTGGTCTAAATCTAAAATGCCTCCTTATCTGAGGCGGGAGGATTTCTTGAAGCCAGAAGTTTGAGACCATCCTGGGCAACAAAGCAAAACCCCGTCTCTACAAAAAATTTTAAAAATTAGCTGGGATTGGTAGTGTATGCCTGTAGTCCTAGCTACTTGGGAGCCTGAAGTGGGATGATTGCTTGAGCCCCAGAGTTCGAGGCTGCAGGGAGCTATGATCTCACCACTGTACTCCAGCCTGAGTGACAGAGCAAGATGCCATTTCTAAAGGAAAATAATAAATACAAATAAAATAATAAAACCTGCTTTTTGTTCACCAATGAATCCTGTGAACATAGTATAAATGCCACACCATTGAGCAGCTGTAAAATTCTGGGTTACAGGGAGATTCTTAGATTTAAGAGATTATGGTGTGAGGTGCTAGCTCTGTTACCCTAAAGGATGACGCAAACAATGAATGCTTTTTTCCCATTTCAGTTTCTTCATTTATAAAATGTTTTTTACACGTGCAACAAACATACCCCTAATATTTGTAAAACAAATATTTTCAGTGAAACTGCCTCTCACTGCCACCGCTGCCATTGCTACCTACAAATGTTCCTGAGCAGTTGGAAATTCTTTGCCTTATCTAATACATATATATATTTTCAAAGACCCTAAATACTTAGTGATGGGAAACAGTAGTCTACAACTAAAGATATTTGTTTGATCTGAATTTTTTGTTTGTTTGTTTGCAGAGAATGGCAAATCTGTTCATTGGAAGCTGGGAGCCGATAAGGAAGTCTGGGTCTGGGTGATGGGTGAACACCACCTAGATAAACCCTATGATGTGCTCTGTAATGAAATTATTGCTGAGAGGGCCCGGCTGAAAGAAGAACAGGAGGCAGAAGAGCTCAGGTATGAGATCCTCAAACCAACCAGAGGCTTAAAGACTCTTCAGACTTTAGAAAACATTGCAAACATGCCTCTTGCTCACAGTATCAGATGGGAGAGTGGGGTTGGGTTGGAGGGCCACAAAAGTCATTTTGGATCTCTTTGGAAGGTTGATTTAGACTTTTGGTCTAAAGACCTCTTGGATCTCTTTAGAAGGGTGATTTAGACTTTTGGTCTAAAGTCTTTGATAGCACCCAAGACCTCATGAAAGTCAAAGCAGCTGCTTCATTTCCCCACTTGTCATTCTTGCTTTGGTCTGTATGAGTGTGTGAGTTTCCCAGTGATCATCCGTGTCTGTACTAGAATCATGTTAGAGCAATGCAGGCCGACGCAGCTGATTATCAGGAATATATGTGAGAAATGCAGTGACTGTGCAAGCTTCAGGCCTTCCAAGGAGGTCACTTAGATCCAGGCAGCTGGATAATCAGGTTCTTTAGGTGCCTACACCATGCAAGGCACTGGGAATTCAAAGAGGAACAGGAAACTTCCAGTCTAGGGGGAGAAGTAGGCAGATGCACAGGCAGATGCACCGTGCCCAGTGCAGGCTGTGATTTGTGCTATAACTAAGGTATAAACAGAGAGTTTACCAAGCATAGGTGGGAACCTATCATTCTGATTCACAGAGAGGTGAAATCTGAACCCGACCTTGAAAGGACTGGTTTTCCAGCTGCAGAAGGCCAGGAAAGAAAGTGCAGGCAGAGGGCTTAACCAAGACCCCTAGACTTGATTATGGATGGTTCTTGGGGGAATGACGAGGTCTTCTGAGCATTTGGAATACACTTGGGAAACTGCTTTGAAGGCCAGATTTAGGAGTTTGGACCAGGTTCTGTGGACAGTGAGGTTTTTCCATAGGGAAGTGACATCAACTGGAGATGTAGGAAGATAACTTGGAGGGAAACTGAGGCAGGTGATGGCGCTCCTCTGCTGGGTACCTGGGGTGCTATGGGTGTCCTCTTCTGGCTCTGGGCAGTGATGTTGACAGCCTTACTCTGAGATGGTGAAGTGGAAATTGGGACAGATATGAAGACCTCAAGGGCAAGGGATGCAAAGCAGGCTCTGTGGCACAATGGGTGGTGCATTGCACTTTCAAGGTCTGGGAATGTTCCCCACTAGTGCCTGTAACTTTAAAACTATCAGTGGATTTATGAACATAAAGGAATTATTTAATGATTGATCAGAAGGAGATGGTAGGTTCTAATAGGCTAACTTCTAAACCAGGAGTTGGGCATACTGTGGTTCAGATCTTGGCTGTCCTACTATGTAGTCTTGGATGAATTATAAAATTTCTTGGAGCTCCTATAACAAAATGAGGATGACAATGTCTTCCTCATAGCAGTGTGATGAGGATGAATTTAACATCTTTACAGCACCTAGCACAGGGCACAGCATGTTAGAAGCACTCAGTAAGTGGTTTCTGTTGCTTTTTTTCCCACATAATGTGAATGTCAACATCTGCTTTGGAAAAGCTCTTCCAGTTGAAGAGTGTTTTTTGAGAATTTCACTTTTGCCTTTCTTCAGAAAATCTCACACCGAAGAATTCACCAACAGATTGAAAACAAAATCATCGTACCATGATCTGCAGGCTCCAGATAACCAGCAGACTAAGAACATCTGCAAGAAACTGGCAGAAAAGGAGGATTTGGGGCAAGGATCTAGCCCAGCACCAACCATGGAAGAAGAGAAAATCCAAGTGAGTCCTTCCTATCTGTAGATGTGCAGAATTTCATCATGGGGGAGGAAAAGCTATTGAGGCCACTGAGACGAATGTGGCCGAGTGTCAGGATCCTACATTGGCTTTCTTGGGCGAAATGCCTCCTAACTTTAAGATCCTCCTGCTCATTTCACTTTGGGGGATTTGGCCTCTTTGCTACTTCTTGGAAAAATAAAGCACCGCTATTTCATGAGATTGAAAGTACCAAGTGAGACTGCTAGGAATGCAGTTTGGCATTTTTTTTCTTTTTTTCTGAGATGGAGTTTCACTCTGTCGCCCAGGCTGGAGTGAGTGGTGCCATCTTGGCTCACCGCAACCTCCGCCTCCTGAATTCAAGCAATTCTCCTGTCTCAGCCTCCTGAGTAGGTAGGATTACAGGTGTGCACCACCATGATGGACTAATTTTTGTATTTTTTAGTAGAGACAGGGTTTCACTATGCTGGCCAGGATGTTCTCGATCTCTTGACCTCGTGATCTGCCTGCCTTAGCCTCCCAAAGTGCTGGGATTACACATGTGCCACTATGCCCAGCTGCAATTTGGCATTTCAAGATATTTTCAGGTTCTCCTCAATGCTGCCCCATTATATGTCTTCTGTTACCACAGAGGTTAGCAAACATTTTCTATAAAGTGCAACGTAGTACATGGCTCAGGCTTTATGAGCCATGAAGTCTTTGTCACAGCAATACACAAATGAATGAGCATGGCTGTGTTCCAATAAAACTTTATTTTTAAGGACAAGCAGAGGGGCAGATCTGGCCTGTTCATGATTTAGATTATGTTCTACTGAGTCTTTGCCTTTTTGTTGAGGATTCTAAACATCAGCCTGTTTGGCTTCACTGGCTCTACCTGTGATTGTGGGGACAGTTATTTCCCCAACATTATAGAAATTTTATACTCAGAACTGGTATGGATTCTCTTATGGTTCAGGTGGATTTAAAAGCTCAGACATGATCACCTGAGGTCAGGAGTTCAAGACCAGCCTGGCCATCAGGGTGAAACCCCATCTTTAAAAAAAAAATGAAAAAAAAAGAAAAAGCTCAAACATAATTTTCTGGTTGGATTATAGTTTAGGAGAACAATAAAAACATGTTATGAAGTACCTTATTCTGGCAGGAATTTAATGACACTGGAATTAACAGGGATTTGCAGTTGTTTGATTTCCGTTCCTGTCTCCAGCCCTGCAGCACTGGTTGTGTGTGTGCTTTTGACTTCTTCGAGGCTATCAGGTGGGGACACAGATATCTCCTGCCTCCTTCTAGGGCCTACTGAGACTCTGATAACTAACATGATCAGGGGTTATTCCACAGCAAAGCACACTGCTGAGTGTCTTATGTAATCCTCACAATAACATGAACTAAAGATATTAGTACATTTTACAAGTGGAGAAACTGAGGCTAGGTGTGGTTAAGCAACCTGCCCAAGGTCTTATTCAAACCCAAGTCTGCAGGACCCCCAAGCTACTCCATAAATATTAATTACTAACTTCTTAGCTAGTAACTCTCATATTTGGTTGTGTCATCAATATGAAGGCTGTGAAGAAGCTTTGTATGAAGAGCTACAAATATGAGGCTCAGAATATTTAAGAAGAGAAAATTTTAAATTTGATTTTCATCCCAGGGTCAGCCCTGGACACGTGCCCCACATCCTCAGTGAGGCCTTCATGCTTCCGCAGGTGTGCTTTGCACTCAGAATGTGCAATACCAAACTCCAACACAGCTCTGTTTCCCACACCCCTAAAACCAAGAAAAACAGCAACAACAAGAAAACTCCTTCCAGAGTATTAAGTATTCAGCTGAGTGTAGTTGTTCACAATTGTAATCTCAGTGCTTTTAGAGGCCAAGGCAGGAGAATCACTTTTGAGGCCAGCAGTTCCAGACAAGCAAGTCTGGGCACAATGCTGTAGAGATGGTGAGACCTCGTTTCTACAAAAAATTAAAAAAAAAACAACATTAGCCAAGCATGGTGGGGCATGCCTGTTGTGCTAACAACTCAGGAGGCTGAGGCAGGAGGATCACTTGAGCCCAGGAATTTGAGGCTGCAGTGAGCCCTGATGACACCACTGTACTCTAGCCTGGGCAACTGAGTGAAACGCTGACTCCTGAAAAAACAGTATTAAGTATGTATGCTTATCTTTGCACTTGAATTACAATACTTTTGACATTTTTTTTCAACAGTAGGACAAAATATTAAAAATGGAAATTAAAATAGATACCAGAGTTATTATTCTTTAACCGGCTCATAAATATGATAGAGAGTGTGGCACTGTTCCATTCCTTAGGTGCCTGATAAACTGTCCTATGGAAAGAGATGGAGGAAGGGGAGAAAGAAACATTTAGATGCAAGGAATATGGAAATAAATGGGTGACAGGCTTTTATATTTCTGCTTTTTATCTTTCCTGGTGTCAGAGAAGATGCTGTCAGGGTCTCCTGTGATATTTGCTGAAGTTCACTCTGACAGTGGGCTACACAGTGCGGCAGCTGATCTTCACAGCTAGTTTGAGCCTTTAAAGAGGTCGTCTGCTACCTCTTAGACAATTGTCCTGATGGTACTTTTATATTTTTATTGTAAGCTCTGTATATGTCATTGCAGTGGCCTGAATATTTATGCCCCGAAATTCACGTCCATCTAGAACCTCAGAATGTGAGCTTATTTGGAAATAGATCTTTGCAGATATAATTAAAGGATCTCAAGATAAGATCACACCCTGGATTGAGTGGGCTCTAAATCCCATGACAGGTATCTTTATAAGAGGAGAACCAAGGGAAATATGAGAGAGAATGTACTATTCTGTTTTCATGCTGTGCTTATAAAGACATACCCGAGACTGGGCAATTTACAAAAGAAAGAGATTTAATAGACTTATAGTTCCATGTGGCTGGAGAGGCCTCACAATCATGGCGGAAGGTGAAAGTCAAGTCTCACATGGCAGCAGACAAGAGAAGAGAGCTTGTGCAGGGAAACTCCCATTTTTAAAATCATCAGATCTTGTGATACCCACTGTCACAAGAACACCATGACACCCACCCCCATGATTCAACCACCTCCCACCAGCTTCCTCCCATGATGAGATTTGAGTGGGGACACAGCCAAACCATACGGACAGAAACACAGGGAAGAAGGCCAAGTAAAGAAAGAGGCAAAAAGCAGAGTTATGCTACCACAAGATGGGAGCCATCAGAAGCCGGAAAGGGAGCACAGCCCTACCACAGACTTGATTTCTGATTCTTGCCTCCAAAACCGTGAGGGAGTAAATATCTGTTGCTTTACGCTGCCAAGTTTATGGCCATTCATGGCAGCAGCCCTGGGTAGTGAATGCAGTTCACTACCATAGACCTTCTCATAGACTTTCTCAGAAATGTTTCATTATGCTACCCTAATTATTAAATAATTATTAAAATGGAGACACAACCATTTTAGAGAGACTGACACACTGCCTGGAAACCAGAAATAATTTGAATCCTGCATCCTTCACCTTCTCGTGCTGTAGCTTTTAGCTCTTGAGTTTCTCCCTCTATAAAAAGGGGATAAACCATCTGTTAGGCAGAATAATGGCAAAGATATGCACACTTAGATCTCAACCAATCCTCCTGCCTTAGCCTCTCTAGTAGCTGGCACTAGAGGCGCAGCCACCACCCCCAGCTGATTTTAACAATTTTTGTAGTGATGAGGTCTCCATGTGTTGCTCAGGCTGGTCTTAAACTCCTGGCCTCATGTGATTCTCCCACCTCAGCCACCCAAAGTGTTGAGTTTACAGGCATAAGCCACTGCACCTGTCCCCTGTACATTTTTCTCAGCTTAAATATGGAGACACACGTTACTTTACATGGAACAGGGGACTCTGCCCCTGGGACTGAGGTTAAGGATCTTGAGACGGAAGATTATCCTAGTTTATCCAGGCAGGCTCGGCCTGATCCCATGAGTCCTTAAAGCAGAGACTCTTGCCTGGTTGAGGTCAGAGGGAGATGTGGCCATGGGATAGTGGTCAGAGGCATGTGATATTCCTGGCTTTGATGATGGAGGAAGAGACATGCATGAAGCAAGGAACGCTGGCAGCTTCTAGAAGCTGGAAGAGGCAAGGAATTAGATTCTCCTCGAGTCTATGGAAGGCATGCAGCTCTGTTAACACCTACATCTTGGCCCAGGATTGGGTCTCTGACCTACCAAAATGGACCATAATTTGTGTTGTTCAAAAGTACTGTTTATTATAATTTGTTATAGCAGCAATGAAAAACCAATACAATCTGGTGGGATTTTGTGATGAGTAAGTGAGGTATTATATTAATCAGGGTTCTCTAGAGGACAGGACTAGTAGGATAGATGCATATATGAAGGGGGTTTATTAAGGAGTATTGACTCACACTGTCACAAGGTGAAGTCCCAGAATCGATCATCTACAAGCTGAGGAGCAAGGAAGCCAGTCCGAGTTCCAAAACCTCAAGAGTAGGGAAGCTGACAGTGCAGCCTTCAGTCCGTGGCTGAAGGCCTGAGAGTCCCTGGCAAACCACTGGTGTAAGTACAAGGGTCCAAAAGCTGAAAACTTGGAGTCTGATGTTTGAGGTCAGGCAGCATCTAGCACAGGAGAGAGATGGAGGCTGGAAGACTCATCCAGTCTAGTCCTTCCGTGTTCTTCTGCCAGCTTTTATCCTAGCCACGCTGGCAGCTGATTAGATGGTGCCTATCTAGATTGAGGGTGGGTCTGCCTTTCCCAGTCCACTGACTCAGATGTTAATTTCCTTTGGCAACACCCTCACAGACACACCCAGGAACAATACTTTGCATCTTTTAATCTAATCAAGTTGACACTCAATATTAACTATCACAGGTATTAAATACAGAGTGCTAATTTCAATGCCTCCGGACGAATATCAGCTATTTAGTTAGCTCACTTTCCTCTTCCCTATAAATTTTCTTTTTCTTTTTTTTTTTTTCTTTTTGAGGCAGGGTCTCACTCTCACCCAGGCTGGAATGTAGTGGTGCAATCATAGCTCATTGCAGCCTTGAACTGGGCTCAAGCAATCCTCCTGCCTCAGCCTCTCTAGTAGCTAGGACTACAGGTTCAGCCACCACCCCCAACTAATTTTTTCAATTTTTTTGTAGTGACGGGGTCTTGATGTGTTGTCCAGGCTTGTCTTAAACTCCTGGCCTCAAATGATCCTTCCACCTCAGCCACCCAAAGTGCTGGGATTATAGGTGTAAGCTACTGCACCTGGCCCCTATACATTTTTCTCAGCTTAAATATATAGACAGTGAAGGTTGATTGACTTACTCATAACATATTTTGAGTACCCAATAGGTGCTAAGTATTGAGGTTATGATACTGGAGTAAAACAGAATCGCATCGCTTCTCGGCCTTTTGGCTAAGATCAAGTGTAAAACAGAATCACTGCTCTCATGACGTTTTAGTTGGGGAGGGAAAGATAGACTTCACATAACATATAATTCAAACAATAACAAGTGTTGTGATATGAGCGATAGGTTTCTGTGCACCCCAATTACATTAGCACTTGGGCAGCTCCATGGAGCCAAGGATGGTTTTGCAGAGGACATGACCCCTAGGGCTGGCAGTTCCACCTGAGGGACAGTGTGGGCAAAGGCTCTGAACCTGGAGGGAAAGTAGGTTTTGGAGCAGCCAAAGGGGCCGGTGTGACTGGAGTGCAGAAGCAGGAAAAGCATTGTGGGGGGTGGGGCAGGGCCAGACAAGACAGGGTCTTGGAGGTGACTTACGTATTTTGACTCTTTTCAATAGCAATTGGAAATTGTCAGTGATTATCAAGCAAGGAGTTGAGCTGATCAGGTTTATATTTTGAAAGGGAGAGATTGTTCCTGGATCAGAGAGGGTGGAAGAACAAGGTAGCATGACCCAGGTTTCTAAGCTTTGGATGCATGGGAGAATGAGGTGTCATCAGGATGGGCAGGCATGTCTGGAGGATGAGCTGATGTTAAAGGATTTTGAGATGAGATGCATCAGGATTTCCCTGGCTACTTGCAACACTGGTAGCAGTGGATAGACACTGGGTTTTTTTTTTTTTTTTTTTTTTTTTTTAAATAAGGTCTTGTTCTATAACCCAGGCTGGAATACAGTGGCACAATCATAGCTTACTATCACATCCAACTCCTGGGCTCAGGTTATCCTTCAGCCTCAGCCTCCTGAGTAGCTGGGACTACAGGCACATGCGTTGCTAATTTTTAATTTTTTGTAGAGACAGGGTTTCACTGTGTTGTCCAGGCTGTTCTTGAACTCCTGGGCTCGAGTGATCCTCCTGTCTCAGCTTCCCAAAGTGCTTGAATTACAGGTGTGAGCCACTGCACCCAGTCAGGCTGATCTTATGTATGCGATTTAGAGTTCACCACACTTTTTCTCATGGAATTGTCTTACTACACAACACTTGTGAAATAGACAATACATTACCATTTGTTTTGTACAGATGAAGAAACAAATGTTCAAAGAGATTAAGTGATTAACCCCTAAATTACAGTTAGAATGTCCTCATTTTTGTATGTCTACTTAATCCCCACTCTCATCGTTAACTTTGACATATTTAAAATAAATTTATCACTGCCCTCAGGCATTCTCCTTTAGAAGAGAATTCTAGTTTCTGGTGAGAAACTAGACTAGAGCTTTAGGACACATCTCACATGTTTCCAAAATGCAATTCAGGTTTGCACAGTAAAGACTAAAGATTTCTGAATTTCCCCTATTATTAATTTTAACTCTAATATCTAAAAGTATATTGTAATGTCTTTAAAATTGCATTGTATACACAAGGCCCAATATCTTTTATAAAAAAGAAAAACTTCAAGCAGTTTTTACTGAAGTTAGTGACCATAATCCTTTTCTGAGTAACTCTAGGGGGATTTAAAGAATAATCAGTCTTCCAGGATTGTAAATAATATTCAAGGCAAATCAGCTATAGATTTATGAAAATAAAGCTGTCTTGTTAGATTTGTAGTAAATTTTCCCATGAAAGATCATCACTAGAGTCCAAGTGCTATGACTCATGCCTATAATCCCTGCACCTTGGGAGGCCAAGGCAGATGGATAACTTGAGGCCAGGAGTTCAAGACCAGCCTGGGCAACATGGTAAAACCTTGCCTCTACAAAAAACACAAAAATTAGTCAGGCATGGTGGCATGCACCTGTAGTCCCAGCAACTTGGGAGGCTGAGGTGGGAGATCACTTAAGCAAGGCAGGCGAACGTTGCAGTGAGCTGTGATCATGCCACTCTACCATAGCCTGGGTGACCGAGCAAGACCCTGTCTAAAAAAAAAAAAAAAAAAAAAAAACAGAGAGATAATCACTAGACACTGTGCCCCATTTTCTAATAAGATGCTCCAGACCTGAATCAGAATGCACTTCTTACCAGTCTGATCTAAAATCTCCTGAGGGCTATGGAGGATGGGTGAAAATTAAATTCAACCCAAATAATGATGTGTATTCAGCATTGTAGAAGCTCTTGTGGAGGAGTCAGTTTCTTCTAGGAGGTAGTGCTTGTAGTTAGCAGTGACCCTTTTTATTTGTACCAATTTAAGAGTTGCTGCCAGAAGAAGTCCAAATAATGGAAAAATATCAGGGTTGCGGTAGAGCACAGCGGTTCAGTCTTAGGCACATCAGGGTAGACTGGATTTCTCCTCTTGTGTCAGTAGTGTTTTCTCAACTCTGCTCTGATTATCTTATGGAAGGAAGGATTTACAGCAAACATGTAGTCAGAGTCCCCTTTGGGCTTATGTTGAACTAGGGGCAAATCCTACAGTTATTTCTTCATTATCTTTTCCTGGTGTTTTGAATAGGATGAAATCAGGTTAGTAGAAATGCCGAGGCCAGCCTCAAGGGAAGAAAGTAACACCTGGTAAGAGGATAGCTGGGGGCCTGGATGTTATTTGGTGAAATAGGCAGGTTTGCCTTAGTGCTGGTCATTGGGACGATAGTGGTTAGATATAGGTAGCCCTGTATACACATTTGGAAAGATTTATATCCATGATGTTACTTCATCCTCACGACTGTAGGAGATGTGAAACAGGTTGTTTTGTTTTGTTTTGTTTTTTGAGACAGAGTCTTGCTCTGTTGCCAGGCTGGAGTGCAGTGAGACGATCTTGGCTCACTGCTACCCCTGCCTACCAGGTTCAAGCAGTTCTCTCGTCTCAGCCTCCCGAGTAGCTGGGATTACAGGCACCTGCCACCACACCCAGCCAATTTTTGTATTTTTAGTAGAGATGAGGTTTCACCACGTGGGCCAGGATGGTCCCCATCTCTTGACCTTGTGATCCATCCGCCTCGGCCTTTCAAAATGCTGGGATTACAGGCGTGAGCCACAGCACCCGGCCAGGTGTTTTTATTCTTCTTCCGAGGGGGGATCAAGGCAGGTGGAGCTCGGTCCTCTCTCTTATTCAGGTCCCTCTTATTATCTGCTCCAGGGAAAGTAATAGTGTCTGCATCTTTATAATCACACTGCTGGGATTAGAGTTGTTGGGCTTTTCCCCTCTGCTAGCAGTGATACTTTAAACCAGATGTTCTTACCTTTAAATTAAACAGAAAAGCTTTTTCCATAAGAAAACATGAAGAAAGAAAAAGAGGAGGGAGTTGGGGAGCCCTGGAGAAACAGACAAGATTAAATCTACCTTCCCAGACACCTTGAGCCACTCTGATTTACCTCGATGGTATTTTCCCAGAGCTCAGCTCTAGCATGCTGCTTCTGTCTCTTTGTGCCTTGGATTTTTAGAGCAGCTTCTCTGCCCTGCACTATGAGAGGGTTGCATCTGTGCTGCTGGGTTTGTTACCTGTGCTAGCTGTGTAAATCTCATAACCCTCTGGAGTCTCTGTTTTCCCATCTCTCAAAACTGGGAATTAAAACCATTCGTGGTGGTTCATGCTTGCAATCCCAGCACTTTGGGAAGGAAAGGCGGGTAGATTACTTGAGCCCAGGATTTTGAGACCAGTCCTGGCAACATAGCAAGACATTGTCTCTACAAAAATAAAAAATTAGCAGGACATGGTGGTGCACACCTGTAGCCCCAGCTACTCCAGTGGTCAAGGCGGGAGGATTACTTGAGCCTGGGAAGTTGAGGCTTTGCTGAGCTGTGGTCACACCATTGCACTCTAGCCTTGGTGACAGAGGGAGACCCTGTCTCAAGCAAACAAAAACTGAATCTTTTTAAAAAACTTGCCTTGTTTATCTTATGGGTTTCTTGGTTTAAAAAAAATGATATAATATATTTGAAAATTCTTTGAAAACTGCAAATCCCAGGACAAATCTAAGGAGTTACTCTAACTAGGAGCACTAGACATTGTCAATCCCCTGTGTGACCATCTTCTATCCAGGGGCTGCACACTTCAGTGCCCAGCATTGTTGGGCTGGTTCCGCTGCATCAGTCATTCTCAGCAAATATCCATCAAGGTTTAATCTGTGTAACGATAGGCAATACGGTGCCACGAGGGAGACGTAAGATGAGGTTTTCATCTTTCAGGAGTTTTAATCCCTGAAAAGAGCAGCAGTGGGTGCTCCATAGGGCAGGATTTAATCACGTTCCAGAAGGGCAGTGGCCTGTTCCACTGGTTTGTGGAAGGCGGGGATGGAGGGGGTGGCAGAGAAAGGCAGAGAGGTCTGGAGGAAAGGACTCTGCAGTCCTGGTCGGTGAAATGTCAGTGGTAAGAAAGTGCAAAGCCTCATGCGTTGGGGAGGGAAATCGCAGGAGAACAGTCAGATAGGGATATAGTGCTTTGGCCAGGATGCAGAAAAGTAAGTTTGAGTAGGTGCTGAGAGGACACCTTATGGAATAAGAGTCAGGCTTGTTCCATGTATTGGTTTTCTTCATGGCTTAGCCCAGTACCCATGTGTTATCTCCCAGCTTCTCAGGTGGGAAGTCTGACATGGCAGGACTGGGTCTCGGATTAGGGGCTTAGGAGGCTGAAATCAAGATGTCAGCCATGATGGTCTCTTACCTGGAGGCCCCAGAGAAGAATCCACTTCCAGGTATATTCACGTTGTTGACTAAATGAACCAGCGGAAGGCCCTGATTCCTTGCTGGGCATCAACCAGGGGCCAATCTTTGTATCTGGAGCTGCCTGCATTCCTTGTGCTTTCCAAGTGTCCCCTCAAACGATGGTAAATTGAGTCCTTCTCCTGCTTAGAAGCTCTCTCTGATTAACTCTTCTGCTGTCTCTCTCTGATTCCAGCTGGAGAAAGTTCTCTGCTTTTGAAGAGCAGCTGTGATTAGATTGGGCCCACAGTTAATCCTGGATAATTTCATTTTAAGGTCCATAGCTGGTAAT
Source organism: Cacajao melanocephalus (assembly GCA_963573385.1). NCBI lineage: Eukaryota > Metazoa > Chordata > Mammalia > Primates > Pitheciidae > Cacajao > Cacajao melanocephalus. Next base: position 99,041 of record CAUYLG010000764.1, read on the forward strand.
TAATGTCTGAGGAGTTCCTTTTGCTGTGTAACATATTTACAAGTTCCAGATTAGGATGTGGGCACTTTTTCTTTTTTTTTTTGAGATGGAGTCTCACTCTGTCACCCAGGCTGGAGTACAATGGTGTGATCTTGGCTCACTGCAACCTCTGCCTCCTGGGTTGGAGCAATTCTCCTGCTTCAGCCTCCCAAGTAGCTGGGGTTACAAGTGTGCACCACCACACCTGGCTAACTTTTGTATTTTTAGTAGAAACGAGGTTTCACCATGTTGGCCAGGCTGGTTTTGAACTTCTGACCTCAGGTGATCCATCCACCTCAGACTCCCAGAGTGCTGGGATTACAAGCACGAGCCACCATGCCTGGCCTAGGGTGTGGGCATCTTTTAAGGCCATGATACCTATCACACCCCTGTAGGCTGTGGGGTACAGGCCTGCCACCCCTTATCTAATACATCTGGGCCCAGAAGTCTTTCAGATTACAGCTTTTTTCAGGTTTCTTTTTTTCTTAAACAGAGTCTTCCTGTGTCACCCAGGCTGGAGTGCAGGGGCACAATCTTGGCTCGCTGCAACCTCTGCCTCCTGGGTTCAAACAGTTCTCCTGCCTTGGCCTCTGAAGTAGCTGGGATTACAGGCGCATGCCACCATGTGCAGCTAATTTTTTTGTATTTTTAGTAGAGACAGGGTTTCACCATGTTGGCCACGATGGTCTCGATCTCCTGACCTCATCATCTGCCCACCTCAGCCTCCCAAACTGCTACGATTACAGGTGTGAGCCACCGTGCCAGGGCTTTTTTCAGATTTTTATAAAAGAAGTGCTGTGCATGTGCTATGTAATATATAATGCCTCCCAGCAAGGTCTGGAGCAACACCCTGTAAACAAATGTTATAAATACTGTAAATAGCCTCATGTCAGTTCAAGTGAGGATTCTTCCTCATGTGAGTTATATATTTTCAGGGTTTTTTAGATTTTAGAATTGTCAGTAAGGGATGGTGGGGCTCCAGTCCATTTTTGAGCTATGGTAATATTATGAGAGCAAGTAGTCAGGAGAACTAGATTTTCATTTTGACTTTGTCTCTGCAGGGCTTTTGTTATTTTAATCTATAAAATGAGAGACTTTAAAATTGTTTAGTGACCATAGAGCTTACATACAGATACTTCCTATGCTGGCCTTGGGACAGGCATCACTAATCAATTGCAGCACTCTCTCTCGTAGAGCCAGGACACGACCTCACACCCTTCTTAAGAGAGGGCTGCAGGCAGCCAAATGGAGTCCTAGGAGTTAGTGGTACAGATGGACTCTGTTGGCTGAGATGATTTCTCAAAAGTTTCACTCTAGCTCTAAACATGCAGATCTTAAGCCAAGACCTGATGCCTGTATGACAGAAGAGTATTTTTTCCTAACACTACTGGCAGTTAAGGAGGGTGACCATACAGTTTCAATGAAAAAGCCACACCAGAAGGTCTAAACTTTTGTATTTGAGCAGCAGTTAAGCAGGAGTGTGATAGGTAAACCCAGTGGTATGTGGCGAGATCAACTCAATTTCATTTCTATAAATAAGGCACAAATGATGTATTCTTTGGTCAAGTGGAATTCCCATCCTGAGCTGCTTTTCACTATAGCCCTTCACTCCTAGACTTCAAATGTGTCTCTTGGTCCACCTGAGTAACAGCTAATCTTCTCACCCACAGAAATGTAGAGAGCTGTACCTTCCTGCCATTCAGCAGTTTCTGCAGTTTTAGCCAGTACACCAAACTGCCCAGTCTGTAGTTTGCATTTGGATATGATTTTATACCAATGTAACCCAAGTTATATCTTCATTAGCAAATGTCTTCCTTCAAGGAAATCCCTTGCAGAACAATGAAAGACTTGCCCCAGTTCTAAGAGTGAAGAATTTCTGCTTCACCCTTACAGCCATGAGAAGCAAATCTTGGAAATCTGAGAATTGTTTGATGCCTGCTACAGGATTTGGACAACTTGAGGTCCAGTCTCAGAGTATCTTTCTACACATGCATGATGATCTTTACAAAAGATTTTCTAAGGATATATTTTTGTCGGTTTAAAATTTTTATTATACAAAATATCCAAGAGTAAGACTGTCTAATTAAGTAGCAGGTACCTGGACACCATACCACCAATACATTAGAAGATCTCTACTCAGGGAATGGAAGTTTCAGTCCTTAGAGGCAGCTCCCAGACTTGGGGCAGTATCGTATATGGCAGGAGTCCCTATCCCCAGGCTACCATTGGTCTATGATCTGTTAGGAACCGGGTCACACGGCAGGAGGTGAGTAGCAGGCAAGCAAGCGAGCATTACTCCCTGGGCCCTGCCTCCTGTTAGATCAGCAGCAGCATTAGATTCTTATAGGAGCATGAAGGCTATTGGGAACTGTGCATGTGAAGGATCTAGGTTGCATGCTCCTTATGAAAATCTAATGCCCAGTGATCTGTCACTGCCTCCCATTACCTTCAGATGAGACTGTCAAGTTGAAGGAAAACTAGCCACTGATTTTACATTATGAATTATGATAATAATAATAGTAATAAAGTGCACAATAAATGTAATGTGCTTCAATCATCCCAAAGCCATCCATCTGGCGCTCTCTATCTGTGGAAAAATTGTCTTCCACAAAATCAGTCCCCAGTGCCAAAAAGGTGGGAGACTGCTGCTGTAAGGGATCAGTTTCCTCTGTAGATGTTAAATTTAGCAACACTGTCCCTTTACAAGGAGGCTAATAAAATGTATAAATAGGAGAAAGCAGCTTGCCCAGTATTGTCTGATGGAAGCAGCAGTTGCCTCCTGAAGACCTTCAATTACAGGATGCTGTTCTCTCACCCCCAACCCGCACCCTCTGGCAAGTATGTAGAGCAATGTAAGATGCTGTTCTCATCAAGAGCCCAGGTTTGGTCCTTCACATTCTTCAGATGAAGAGTTGGAGGCAAAAGAAGGCTGGCTGGCTGGTTTATACAAGCTGAGGAGGAGGCTGAGGCAACATCTAGATTAAAACTGAGTATATCGTTTTTATTCTGCAAAGCTGTTGCCTTCTGTAAAATAGCTGGCTTGTCCTTATTTTTTTGGCAGTGGTGATGCAGCTGAGGAACCTCTGAAGTGCTGCTCTTCTTAATACTGAGTCAGTGTTGTGGTTCTTCGTGGATCACAGCAAACACACAGGGTCACTGGGTGCCTACACGAAACTGCAGGTGCTAGGGAATTGCTGGGTTTCTCTGTCCTCCTGCCACGTTTTGAGACATGCAGGTTCAGGACAGATGCCATTCTCAGGCAAAGATGAACATGATGGGGAGTTAATGAGACTTGGAGAAAAAGACAGTGGCATGTTGTGTGAACAGAATTGCCCTACCTAGGGGAGTCTAGGTATGAACTGCGAGTCCCCTGCAGCTGAAAAGACCCTGAGGGACTCTCTACATGGACAGCCATCTGAATGCAGTGATGTCCCCCACCCCCACTCAGAGCAGTTCTGAGCGTAGTTGGGAGAATGGCAGACTCTGCCAACTCAAAGATAAGCCCCTTTGTGTTTCTCCGCTTATATGTAATTTGTAGGCTTGGAACTCATTAATCAGTACCAACTGTCCTTGCCCCTGAAGGGGACCTTGAATAAAACTATATCTGCTCACTTTTAGATTTTATCTCCAGAGAATTCTTCATTATTTTTACAGAAATGGCCTTCAGAGTGGGTCACACTGCAAAACAGGAGATAAAAAAAAAATTAGAGCCAAACATCTGGGATTCAAAGCATTAACGCACACCAAAAAGAAGACCTTGTAGCTGGCAGATTAAAACGCCTTGAGCAAAAGTCTTCCCCGTGATATATTCTTTAACCAAGTGGAGTTACAGATGAGGCCTCTTGCCTCTCCACCCCCATCACAGAGGCACACACACACCACACATTGCATACATACATGCTCACACTACACACATATGCCTGTTTTCCACACTGCCCCAAGACTCCGATACCTGCTTTTAAGTCTGTCATTTTTCTATAACAACCACTGATCGTAAAAACACACCATTAGAATGTACATTTTAGTTGTAAACTTGACACTAAAACTGTGGTAGTTTTTAGTTATTTGTGTTTGTGTGTGTGTGTGTATTTTTAGAAACAGGATCTTGCTGTGTCACCCAGGCTGGAGTGCAGTGGAGCAATTATGACTCACTACAGTCTCAGACTCCTGGGCTTAGCTGATCTTCCTGCCTCAGGTTCCCAAGAAGCTGGGACTACGGATGCATGCTCCCATGCCCAGCAAATTTCTTTATTCCTTGTAGAGACAGGAGTCTTACTGTGTTGCCCAGGCTGGTTTTGAACTTCTGGCCTCAAGTGATCCTCTTAGCCCTCCCTCCCAAAGTGCTGGGGTTACATTCACTTATTTTTTAAGTGTTATTGTAACTCATAGTGTTATGTTTCTGTTAGTAGAGAGCAGTTAAGTAGCAACCTATAAAATGATTTAAGACATAATATTAAACTTCCACTTAGATTTTCCTTCTTCTATAACTTTCTTTCAAACCAAAGTTAAGATTGCTGTCTGCTCTGAAATGATCAGTTTTCTGAAACTGAACTTCAGTGGTTTTGCTTTATAAAGGAGAGATTCAGAAGAGGAGTTAGTGAGATCAGACCACATCTTTGAAAGAATAGAAAAGAATATGCTGAATTGTTTCTAGGATTCTTATTCATCTCAAAGTGTTATTGCACAGCAACGAAATCTTTGGATTTTCTGTCACTTAGGCTTCAGGTTAAGGGTGAAAAGCAGTATTAGCAGCATACCAGTTGAAGGTGATTTAAGTGGAGGTGAGTACTGTTTTTGGTGAGTAGGCTGGGTTGAGAAGCCTGTACCCCACCCCAGCATATATACCTTGTGCCTGGGGTTAGTGGAACCAGTGTGGCATTGCCTGGTTCCTAGCTGCAGACAGCCATATTGCCAGTCTCTGGGAGGCAAGGGGGTTTACACCTTAGAGAGAACATGTGCTTCCAAAACAAAAGCTAGAATTTTGAGGATTGAATTGGATATAGAGACAAAAGAGGAATAATCCTATTCCAAGCCAGCAACCATTTGCCTTGATGTATATACCATTCTAGTATACATGAAGGAAGCATTTTAATATAATTTTTGTGAGCGATAAAACATTGGACACACCAGGTAAAAACAGATAAGGAATTAATTGTGCATATCTTATTAATTCAAGAGTGGAGCCCTAATCAGAGGGCTGCACAATTACCCAAGTAGTTTCTGCATAACTGTAATAGAATTTCATGGTAGGTAATTTGTAGAATAAAATTTTATATAAGATGGAATCACAAAATGTTAGCAATTTAAAATTCACTTAAGCTGTTGTGCTTTTTAAAAGCAAACAAATAATCAAAATTTCTTAAAAGCTTAATATAAATTAGAAAAGAGAAAAACAGTTTTCTAGTCTTAAGGGTTTAGTCAACTTAATTTTGCTACCAACTTCATAATGTACAACTGCATTGCAGGAGGTATTTGCCTTGATTCACTTACTGATTTAATTAAAAGTAGGATGCTGCAATCCTGAGTTGGGAGATGTGTTGACCACTTCAGCATCAGTTCTTTAACTTATCTGAGGCTAAGTTTCCCAATTTATAAAATGAACTTTAAAGTAGCTACATACCATTGAGTTAATGTGAGAATCAAATAATATACATAAAAATGTTTTGTAAAGCTTATTGTTTTCTATTATTATTACTGTTATTACTATTTTAGAATATTGTTTTACATTGCTATTATTATTGTTATTTTTTGAGACAGAGTCTCACTCTGGCCCAGGCTGGAGTGCAGTGGCATGTTCTTGGCTCACTGCAATCTCCACCTCCTGGGTTAAAGGGACTCTCCTGCCTCAGCCTCCTGAGTAGTTGGGATTACAGGTGCCCACCACCACACCGCCTCCCCCAGCTAACTTTTGTATTTTTAGTATGGATGGGACTTTACCATGTTGGCCTGGCTGGTCTCGAACTCCTGACCTCAAGTGACCTGCACACCTCGGCCTCCCCACGTGCTGGGATTACAGGCATGAGCCACTGCGCCAGCCTATTATTTTTCTATTATTATTTGTAGTTAAGTTCTATGTTCCATTTTGTTGGGACTTCCTGCATCAATCATGTTTTTTTAAATAATATTTCTAAGACTATTTGAATATCTTCTAAACAACCCTTTAAGATTTTATGCTTATATTTTATATTTCACAATTCCTTTATTTCTCTGGCTTGATTTTTGCTTCTTCATGGATCCTATATCAGGCATCTCCCTGGGTGAGAATGTACGAGTGGCCTTTGAAACTCTCCCATGTGAAATGCTTTGCCCCAGCAACCCACACTAGCTTAGCATCACTGCACTTTCTGAAGTTGTTACTTCCCGATTCTGTTGTTTGTGTGTTGCTTGATGGCGTTTTAGGGGATGGTGCAATAGGAGTGAGCTGTTGTTCATCTAACATGACTGATGTTCTGTGCTCTAACATACTCAAAATAAACTCGGACACCAAAGATAGTGTTTTTAGTTGTTGTTCTTTTTCTGTTTTGTTTTTGAGACAGAGTCTTATTCTGTCTCCCAGGCTGGAATGCAGTGGTGAGATAATGGCTCACTGCAGCCTTGACCTCCCCAGGCTCAGGTGATCCTCCCACCTTAGCCTCTCGAGTCGCTGGGACTGCAGGTGCGCACCACCATGCCCAGCTCACTTTTGTACTTCCTGCAGAAACAGGGTTTCACCATGTTGCACAGGACACTCTCAAACTCCTGGGTACAAATGATCTTCCTGACTTGGCCTCCCAGAGTGCTGGGATTACAGGTCTGAGCCACCACATCAGCCAACAATGTTTATTGAAAGATATGCCATAAAATCACAGATTATATTAGAGTCTGCTGTACTTTCAGTTTAGGGTATTCAGTAGTCTCTGTACACGGATTTTGCTAGGAACAATATTAGAGTAATAAGGAAAAGATTTGCTAGGTTCTCCATTGTCCTATTTTATGATGTCAGTAAAATCACTCTACAAGGAGTTTGTACCATATTTTTAGCAATAAAATGTATTGTCCCGCTTTTCATCTTATTAGTCTACTTGGCCTTAGGAAACTCTCTCCTCTATTATTATTCTTTATAACTTTATTGAAGCAGAGTTCCATTATTCTGTCTCTCCCATTATTTTGGAAGCAAAAAGCTAAATCCCAGTATGCTCAAAAAGTTAATATTATAGTCATCACTGGGAAATTGCCTTTTGTTTAAAATTACTAGAAAGAGGATGCTCTGATTATTTCAATGACCTGGTTGGCAAAATGGGTGAGTTATAGACCAGTGATTCTCAACGTATTTGAATTGAATCTGTCTTAATGAATAGTGAAACTAGATTGAATATTTTTTAATGATTTAGAATGTATTTCATGAGTTCATTGTGCATTCATTCATTCACCAAATAAATATGAAGCCTACTGGTAGGGCACAGTGGCTCATGTCTATAATCCCAGCACTTTGGGAGGCTGAGATGGATGGATCACTTGAGGCCAGGAGTTTGAAACCAGCCTTGCCAACATGCTGAAATCCCATGTCTACTAAAAATATAAAAATTAGCGGGGTGTGGTAGTGTGTGCCTGTAATTCTAGGTATTCTGGAGGCTAAGGCAGGAGAATTGCTTGAACCCGGGAGGCAGAGGTTGCAGTGAGTCAAGACTGTGCCAATGCACTCCAGTCTGGGTGACAGAGGGAGATTATGTCAGAAAACAAAAACGAACACTTATGAAGCCTATTAAGTGCCAGTCACAGTTCTGTTTGCTGTAGATGGCTTTTGCTGGCATGCTCTTTGCCCTCATTGAGGTTATTACTCTGTCATTCTATTAAGGAATATGCGTTAAGAGATGTAAGAGAACAGTATGAGTTAATACTTAGTAGTTTCTTTCCAAAAATAAACTCTTGATTTTATGCTATTAATTCTTCATTTTCATATTTACCATAAAAATTGAGTCCTGACAATGTTCTGTTTGTTGGAACTTTCTAGTTTATTTGGAATTAAGGGCACTTGGCATTTGTTTGATTGCACAACCCTACTTTTATTATTATATTTTGAGATGGAGTCTTGCTCTGTTGCCCAGGCTGGAGTGCAGTGGCATGATCTCAGCTCACTACAACCTCTGCCTACCAGGTTCAAGTGATTCTTCTGCCTCAGCCTTCCAGGTAGCTGGGATTAGATACCCACCATTATTTTTTGCATTTTTGTAGAGACACGGTTTCACCATGTTGGCCAAGCTGGTCTTGAACTCCTGACCTCAGGTGATCTGCTCGCCTCAGCCTTCCAAAGTGCTGGGATTACAGGTCTCAGCCACTGCACCTAATGTGTAACCCTACTTTAAACAAGGAAATATTAATTAGAAGCCAGAATGAACTGTTTCTCAAACCAGTTTAAAAAGTGAACATCATCAGAATAATTCTTCTCATATGATAGATAGACTCTGGAGGAAGCATATTTTGTAACCATGTAATATTGGTGTTGTCAGCAGCATCTTTTTGTAACTCAGTTGCTTATGTAGATTTGAACTCCCATACTTCTAAGTTTAACTGTAGTTATTATTTTTTATACTATCTTTTGGTCAATCAAATGGGCTACAGCCCCAGATCTATTTGGGATCTTCACTGATTAGAGATGGTTATTCTGGTTGGATGTCTGCAGGAAGTCCACTAGCTTCTGATGTTATTAGCTTTCAATTTTTCTTTTCTGGAAGCTTTTGCATAAATATTCATGGCAGTTTTTATGTTTAAATAGAGCAGATATGAAGCAGATAAGATTGCTTTAACTCTGCTCATAGAGCTCCAGCAGCTGTAAGAATTTCTGTAATGTAGCAGATGGATGATGACCGCAGTGGCTGTTACTCATAAGAGCGTACATATGCTCTCTTTGGGAGACCATGGGGAAGGAGCAAGCTTCAGACATGAAGATGACACGGGCTTGGGTCCCTGTCCTCCTGCCTGTTAACAGATCAACTTAGGCCAGATGCAGAGGCTTACACCTATAATCTCAGCACGTTGGGAGGCTGAGGCGGGAGCATCACTTGAGCTCAGGAGTTTGAAACCAGCCTGGGCAATATAGTGAGACCTTGTCTCTGCTAAAATTAAAAAAAAAAAATTAGCTGGGTATGGTAGTGCACACTTGTAGTCCTAGCTACTTTGGGGGACTGAGGTGGGAAGATAACTTGAGTCCAGGAAGTCAAGGGTGCAGTGAGCACTGATCATGCCACTAACTCCAGCTTGGGCAACAGAGTGAGACTCTGTCTCAAGAACAAAAAGACGACGACCAATAAATCAGGTCACCTTACCTCTTTGGTAAAGGGATAAGGCTATTTTGACACCTAATATAAGGTCAAATGATATAGTAGACTTCAAAGTGCTTTATAAGCAAAAATTATACAGGTAGGAGGGTCATTTTCTTCCCTTTTCTGCTATAGAGATAACTAAAGAGGGTATTTCCTGGATCATAGCAGCATATGGAAGCTTCAGAGAGGGAATGGTATCCTCTTTGAAAAGTCTCTTCATTTTGCCTCTAGGAGTGCTTCAGAGAGGCAGTGGTATTGCTGAGGTATTCCCCTCTGCTGTTGTCATCATAAGTCATCACTTTTGAGCCCGTCAATCTAGCTGTTTTTTTAAATAAAGGAAATACTTGTTGGATTCCATTATTTTCGGTCTATTATTTTCTGCTTGGTGTGTATTTGTAGAACATGCAAGCATATCTAAATGAGCCCGCTTTCTGCAAGTCTTAAGTTTTTCATGTTATTTTAACACTTTAGAATAACGGCAAAATCTTGGTTCACCTTGAAAAGTATAATTTTTATAAATGTGGTTCTTACTATGTGTGAATAGCTTTAGAGCTTACAATACATTTTAGACATGTTGAATAGAGGCGTTTAAATAGAAGGATTCATCTCTGGAGTGGTGGTTAAACTAATTATTTTTTATTTTTTGAGATGGAGTCTCATGGTCACCCAGGCTGGAGTGCAGTGGCATGATCTTGGCTTTCTATAACTTTTGCCTTCCAGGTTCAAATGATTCTCTTGTTTCAGCCTCCTGAATAGCTGGGATTATAGGAACACACCACCACACACCGCCATGCCAGCTAATTTTTGTATTTTTAATAGAGATGGGGTTTCACCATGTTGGCCAGGCTGGTCTCAAACTCCTGACCTCAGGTGATCTGCCTAACTTGGCCTCTCAAAGTGTTGGGATTATAGGCATGAACCACCATGTGCTAGCCTAATAAGTTTTTATGCTGAAATTCTTCAAGAACAAGATTGTGAATTTTGGTATACTAAAGATAAAACCTAAAAATTATTATTTTTTATTTTTTGAGACAGAGTCTTATTCTGTCGCCAGGCTGGAGTACAGTGGCGCGATCTCCATTCACTGCAACCTCTGCTTCTCAGGTTCAGGCAATTCTCCTGCCTCAGCCTTTCAAGTAGCTGGGACTATAGGCACGAGCCACCATGCCAAGCTAATTTTTGTATTTTTAGTAGAGACAGGGTTTCACCATGTTGGCCAGGATGGTTTTGATCTCTTGACTCCATGATCCGCCTGCTTCGGCCTCCCAAAGTGCTGGGATTACAGGTGTGAGCCACTGTACCAAGTCAAAACCTAAAATTTCAAAGAAGAGAAAGATCATCAACTCCAACTACCATGAGCGGATGGTGTTGGCGGTCAGTGCAGTGGCATCACTTCCATGCACACTGTCTGAGGCACGTGTCTGTGCTTATTATTTTAAGATCATTCATAACTGCATCAGATCTGACAAATGCAAAAGCAGTGAACATGTTGAAAGTACTAGTAAGAAAAGGCATACAATGATGATGGAAAAAAATGTAAAATAATTTAAAGCAAGTGGTAAAAAAAATTGTTCACGTGTACATGAGATGAACTGTTCGGTTGAAGGAATAACTGAGGGATGGTGTATGTTCACGCAATATGTTAAAAGCATTGTACCCATGCAGATAACAGTAACTGGCAAGAGACTGAGGGCAAACTCACAAAATAGACAACACTTTTGAATACATGGATTAGAGGATGACCATCAGATGCCTATTAGCCTTATGATAATTCAAGAAACAACTAAGAGTGTGTTTAAAAGCTCAGTGACTAAGAACAGCCAAAGTGCTGCTCATAAAACCTTGGTCCAGAACTCCAGTTTCACAGGTCCAGATCGGTCTGATTCTGGAATAGCTGCTCTGCATCTGCTCTATTTAGATGTAGAGCAGCAAAATATCCTTTTATATTAAAATGAGAATATGATAAGTAGCACTTGTGAAACCTACAGGATTCATTAGTTTGCCAAGTAATAAGCATAACATATTTGAAACTCAATATCCTCAATACTTGAGGGAGTATTAAGAAAGAAGGATTACCTGCCCCCTAATTTTCAAATATAAGAAATGGATCCTTTTTGCAAAATGATGCTCCAAAGATCTTATATGATCAAAGAAAGGGAGAGTTGGTCTGTTTTTAAAACTCTCATTTTTGGTGGTGGAAATGTACTCAGAGACTTTCAAAGTCATCTTGGACTTTTGAGCAGACAAACTTATATGAAACCTGTGGGAACAGTTCTATCCTGTTCACAAATAGAAGAATTGGTCTAATTTTAGATGCAGAGCAGCAAAGTAGCCTTTTATAATATTAAAATGAGAAAAAATGAGAATATGGTAAGTAGCAATTGTGAAACCTCCAGGATTCATTAGTTTGCCAAGTAATAAGTGTAAGCAATCTGTTGATCTACATCTCATTTTCTTATCACTACAATGTCAACATAGTGGAAAAAGCATAAACTCTGGCACAAACCAGCTGTCTGGTCCTGAGCAAGCTACACAACTCGTCGGAGATTTGGTTTCTTCATTTGAAAATTGGTCATTATGTTGCCCATCCATCAGAGATATTGTGTGGAGTAAAAATAATACTTACTGAGACGCTAACATGGTGTTGGTCATAATAGGCCTTCAATGCTCATTAGTGGTCATTAGTGGAATTAGCATTAAGCTCACCACCTATGATTAATTATAAAACCTCAGCAAAGAGTTTGAAACATGCCACCAGCAACTGATAGGCTAAACTTTTGAAACAAATAGACTCCAAATGGCCAAAAATAAAATAGAAGTTCATTTATTTGTCTCATGGCAGTCCAGAGTTAAGTGTTCTAGTTCAGGAGGGCTCTGATCCACACAGTCATTCAGGGACTTAGGCTTTTGATGGCTCTGCTTTCATTAGTAGTAGCACTGTTGCTGTCACCATTCCAGCCCAAAGGAAGGTGGAAGTGGCCTGGAGAAGTGTGTGAAGGAGGTTTTAAGTGGGCCTGGGGAGAAATGGCAAATGCCAGTTGTCACCTGCATTATGTTGAGATAACTGCTAGGGCATCTGGGAAATGCAGTACAGTGGGGTAACCATGTGCCAGCTACTGTGATAAAAGGGCATAATTGAGAAAGCCACTGGTTTATTACATGGCATAGTAATGATCCTCTGTGCTCCTTCTAAATGGTGGCACCAACCTTTTGCTGAAATTTTGCTGACAATTTCTGATCTATGCCAAAATTAAGAACTCAGACTCAAGGTATATATGTTGCAGTAATGTGAGCTGTGGGCAGGTATATCATCTGGCTACTCAGGGCATGTGACTACCCATGTTGGGACCCAGCTTAGGCTCTGCACTCCAGCCAGGGACTGATGGGGGCCTGTGTCTTAAGCAACCATTGTGATTTGCTGACGTACTCGCAATGCCAGAGGGTTGGCCTGTGGCAGGCAGCAATGACACCAGGGAATCTTGGCAACAAATCTGGGAACCCCACTGGGGAAGATGCCTCATGGGAAATCCATGTAGAGCAGAAAAACCATAGATACTGGGTGATAAGGGCAGGAAGAGAGAAGTGTGCCAGGCAAGGAAGCTAGGCAGGGCTCCCAGGCACCAAACTGGTGCTCCAGGCATGTCTGCAAGGCATTATAGAGTTAAATCTGGAGACTAAGGCATTTCTTTGGCCTGCACTAAAGTAGGGAATGCAGAGATTAAGGAAGAAGAGAATTTAAATAGGGGGTAATGTTGATGTCTAGAAATGATCCCAGGACTCTCCAGGGCCAACTAGATGGGAGCAAGACACACCAAACTACCAGCTCCTGGCTTTTGGCCAACAATCCTTTCTAAGCCCTACTGAGTGGGGATAGCGAGGATTCACATGGTTGTTGCTGTAGTCAGGATCCGCCCAGGAACTCAGGTGCCAGTGGGAGCCTTGGGTGATCAAGCTGTGGGGGTGGGGGCAGCATTAGAGAATGCTGAAATCAGGGAAACATTGACAGATTATCATATGAAACTGCACTGCAGCTCAGATGCCACAAATGTGTTTCGTTTAATTTTTAGTCACCCTCCAGTTCGTCAAGAAATATTCAACAAATGTTGGCAGATTCAATCAATCGTATGAAGGCATATGGATTTTACCAGGTAAAAGACTTCCCTTCTGTCCTGCAGCGGCTGCATACCTAGGCATTTCCACTAATGTTTCACAGATTAATGAATCTTGTGCAGAAATGAAGTTAAGCAGGAGAACGGGAAATCTGTCCTAAAAGCTGCAAACACAGTTGTTCGTCTTTACCCGTTTAAATGGAATTTGGAAAGTCTTGAATGTCATGGAAAGAACAGATGACAAGATGTATCAGCTGAACTCCTCCCGGAAGATCTAACACAGAGGCAGCATCCCAGGCTGCTGCAGACATGGAGGGAAGACTGATTTCAGACAGTGATAAATGGAGCATTAAACTTGGCAGAAAGAGTGAATTCAGATCGAGTTACTTCTGCGCTCATTGTTTTTGAACCTGTCCCTTGAGGGCGAGCAGCTGCTGTGTCCCCCACATCCACCATGCCTGGAACCCCTTCTGGCACTCAGGCCTCTCTCCCATCTGTCCAGATGTGACATTCTTTCTCCAGGCCAAGCCCTGCTTCCTCCATCGTGCGAGCTTCCTGTCATGTCATAAATTGCTCAAAATAAATGAGGCGTATAGACTGGCACTTGGAAGGTGTAGTGGGATTTGACCTACAGAGAGTCTGAAAAAGCAGCATAAGATGTGAGCCTGTGAAGAGATGGTTCCTGAGATCGGGCTGTGGTGGAGGTTGGCCTGGGGACCTGTGTTCCTGTGGACCATGTCATGGATTCCATGACTCCTCTGCACGGACATAGGTCCTTTTTGAGGCTTCAAGAAATCAGTATGAAGTTGTAGAACTGCAGTCCTGTATGCATACTGCTGATATAATACATGCTTTTTTCTAAAACAGCAGCAATAGAGGTTCTAAAGGACATTTTCATTAATTCTGCTTAGATCTCACTATGTCATTTTAAATGGTGAGAGCTGAGGAATTCAAAGGATCATATATTCATCCCAGCAACATTTATTATCTACTACATGCTAGGCACTGTTATGGGAGTTGGAGACACAATTTATGAAAAAATTTAGATAAAATTCCCATCCTCAGGGAGCTTATATTCTTCATGGGAGAGAGAGACGATGAACATATCAATGAGAACAGGTGATCATAAGCTCTGCAGAGGAAAATCAAGCAGTATGAGGGAACGGAGGAATGCTGGGAGGATGGGAACTGGGATGGGACAGGTGGTCAGAAAAGGCCACTCGGGGAAGGCGGTATTGGAGCAGAGACATGAAGGAATGAAGGAAAGAGTGATATGGATGTCTAAGCCATGTGGATATCTGTTCCAGGCAGAGGGAATAGCAAGTCAAAGACACAAAGGCAGGACGTCACATGGCATGGGCAGGGAAAGGCTGATATTTCGAGAGAATGAATAAGCCACCTTGCTAAGCTTCTCTGTAGAACAAGGGTGATAAAACAGAGGCATTCTGCTTTGGGGGAGGTTGTGAGGCTCCGATGAAAGAATTGGTGGAGAGGCACTCTCAGAGCTTCCATCAACAGGCTGGAAAAGAAGCTTTCTGTATGGGTCCAGCAGCTTTCTGTTTGGGTCCAGCAGCTTTTTGTATGGGCCCAGCATGGCCTTGTTTTCTGGTGCTCTTAGCTGAGCACATTTTCACAGCTCTGATAACACATCTGGGTCTCCATACTTTTCACCCTGGGCATCTGGACTAGTGTCCAGCCTTGGCCCCTCTGCCCCTCCACTGCAAGCCTTCACCTGGATTTCCCCATGCCTGGCTCACAGTCCTGAGTCCTGGACCAACATGCTTCTAGCAAAACACTGCTGAAGAAGATGATGGTCTTCTGAATAGAGAGAGTAAACCATTACAGATTTTGCTAAAAGTAAAATTCTTTGAGAGACTCAGGACAAGTTCCGTAAGTTTTCTAGCTTTCTTGAATAAATATGGTGGTCAAGGCCAGATCTCATCTGCTATTACTCTGTGAAACTCGTTAATTTTTCTTCTTTTTCACTGTGGCTGTACACAATTACATGTAGATTAAAGGAGTAGATTTATCAAATGTAGCACTCTTACACATTTGAGTAACATCTTATCAACCCAATACTACATCTGTTATTATTTTTTCTTAAGTAGACTCATGTTATAAACTTCTTGCTTATCCCCAGCAACAGTATCCGTAATGATCATAGTTTGATGTTTTCATTATGTTTCCTAATCATTTAAAAATAAACACGTATGCATGTGGAAGGATGAACAAAGCTCCACTTTTAGGTTTTTTCTGTTTAAGCTTAGAAATTGCTAGCAGCACTTCTGTGTATCTTGGGCTTGCAAACAGCTTCAATCAAAGGATGGCAAATTTTAACAGTCCTTTCAAACATCAAAGCTGTCCTTTGGATTTGAAAATGTTGGCAAACAAAAGGAGCTTAGCTGTAGGCAGGAAAACAACGTAAGGAAAAAAATGAAAACAGTAAATGCACAAAAATTTAGTTACATCTACAGTGAAGCACAATTTATGAATGATCATTACATGGACTGTGAATTATGACTGCCCACAATGATCATAATATTATGAAACAAGTTCCATAATATTAAGGTTTATATTTTTAAGTTGTGATTACATAACTTAACAGCAAGGAAGTCTTTCTATAGGAAAGCACAAAAGAAAAAAAACCTGTCACTTGTAATAGAGAAGGGGAGCCCAGCAGCCCTTCCTGGCTCTTTCAGTTTGTTTTATTACTTAGCTAACCAAGGCTTTTATTAGTTGACCGCATTGTAAATTCAGTCTTCTTGTGAGCACTCAGAAGGTTGTATCCAAATAAACAAAGTACCTTTCAGGTCTAAGTGATTTGGTTTGTTCATTTCTCTTCAGTTTAAAATGATCTCCCAGGCCAGAAAACAGTATACTTAAAAAGGGTTAAGGTGGTAAATTTTGTTATGTGGAATTTTACCACAATTTTTCAAAAAACTGAATTCTCTTCCTAAAGGAATATTCACATTTCTTTTTTTATATTTTCCCTTCTCAAAAAAGGCTTTAAAAAACTATTTTTCTTTTTTTTAAACAAAAAAATACATATTCTGGCCAGGTGTGGTGGCTCACATCTGTAATCCTAGCACTTTAGGAGTCTGAGGTGGTGGATCACTTGAGGTCAGGAGTTCCAGACTAGCCTGGCCAACACGGTGAAATCCCATCTCTTCAAAAAATACAAAAATTAGCCAAGTGTGGTGGCATGTGCTGGTAATCCCAGCTCCTCGGGAGGCTGAGGCAGCAAAATTGCTTGAACCTGGGAGGTGTAGGTTGCAGTGAGCCGAGATCGTGCCACTGCACTCCAGCCTGGGCAATGGAGTGAGACCCCGTCTTAAAAAAAAAAAAAGAACGTATTTATTTTGAACCACCTTAAATCATGTAGTATGTACCACATTTTTGGACACATGATTTGAGGGCAGGGACAGACGCAGCTGAGATTGCTCTGGGAATGTGCATTTCTTCTGTGGAGCCTGTCAGCTGCTATAAGGTAGGTTGATGCTGGTTCTGTGAAATAGCGTATGTACATCCTTCTTCAGGGAGTCAATTTGAAGCAGCTAAGTACTGTGAGGAAAAATAATATTTTTTCTTCTATATGTTACATGCTGTGTCAGGCACTTCTCAAGTTATCTAATCCTCAGTATAGCCCTATGAATTTTTTTTTCCTCATCTTACTTATGGGGAAACATCCTGAGAGAGGTTCAGTTGTCAGCCCTGGAGTTACACAGCCAGCTAGCAATGTTCACTCCAGCTTCAGGTCTTACTGACTCTGAAGTCCACACTTAATCCTCCCTAGTAGGCCAGAGAGTTAGATAGAAATCAGGTGTGCTGGTTACCCCCATCCCTCAGGAAACTGCTGGATTTAATCACCAAGGTTTGTTTTTTGTTGTTGTTTTGTTTGTTTGTTTGTTTTAAACAGAAGAAAGAATCCATGAAGAAAAAACAAGATGAAGAAATAAATGAAGTAGACGAAGACAGAACGAAGCAGATTTGTAAGAGCTGGAAAGAAGACTCCGAATGGCAGGCATCTCGTGAGTACCCAGAGGTC
This sequence comes from Cacajao melanocephalus, assembly GCA_963573385.1. Taxonomy (NCBI): domain Eukaryota; kingdom Metazoa; phylum Chordata; class Mammalia; order Primates; family Pitheciidae; genus Cacajao; species Cacajao melanocephalus. The sequence continues at coordinate 116,512 of CAUYLG010000764.1, forward strand.
TCTGTAGCAACTTCCAGGCTCTCAGTTGATTCTCTCACTTAATAATGTGATCAATCTAGAAAGCACTTAATGTGGGTTGTTGAGAGAGATCTTCACAGTAAGTTACCACTCAAATGTTATTACTAACTTATTACTCATATGCTTACAAGCTACTTTTGAACAGTAGACTGGCTCTCCATTCATTTCTGTATCACCAAAATTATGATGTAATTTTTCAAATAGCATGATGTATAGCTATGGAAGATATGTTTTGGAAGAGCGTTTAATGATCTTAGACTGTGTTTGTTTACATTTCATTCACCTGGAGAAGAAAAAAAACACCATGAAATAGGATGAAAAGCTCCGCTATTTAGAAATGTCTAAGTATCTGAAGGAAAATAATTGGAAGGTTATTATAATAACATGTAAACAGTTTTCTTGGAGAGGCGAGATTCAAGATTATTTATTTGAAAGTTTTTCTTGTAAATTAATATTGTGTTTGGATTTTTTCTCCTAAATTTTTGATAGAGAATACATTTTAACCTTGTGATAAGAAGCACACAGGAATACCAGGCCGGATGTGTTAGCATCCTGCTCCTGCCTGTGATCCAGCCCTGACTCCTTTTGAGTTAGCAGAGCCAATGGGAAAACTTAGAGGAGGAGAAGAAGAAGCCCATGGCAGAGCAGTGGATGCTCCAGAATGCTAGAAGAATTAGATTTGAGAAAGAAGTAGTGTTTCAGTCTGACTTAGAGAAGTCTGAGCTGCTAGATCATCCTGAGGCAGCTTGAGGAAGAGCGCAGGTGTGGCTATATTTGCAGGATGTTGAGATCCTAAATTGATTTGCAATCCCATTACAACCAATGCCATTTAAATGACAACTTCTGTAAAATAAAAATATTTGCAAGATCCAGTAGCCTCTTTGTACTCTGCAGTGAAATCTTAGTATAAGGGAATATTTTGGGTATCTCTTTGAAGTCAAACATAACAGGATTCGACCAATAATGCCTGAAGTGTGAATATACTCAGTAAAAATTATTTTTTCATTCTGCATTAGAGTGTCATTGCTACAACAAAAAACTCTGTTTTACAAAGTAGTCATGTGCCGTATAATGATGTTTTGGCCAACGACGGGTTGCCTATATTTTTTAGGCCAGGTGCTGTGGCTCATGCCTGTAATCGCAGCCCTTTTGGGAGGCCAAGGTGGGTGGATCACTTGAGGTCGAAAGTTCCAGATCAGCCTGGCCAACGTGGTGAAGCCCCATCTCTACTAAAAATACAAAAATTAGCTGGGTGGGGTGGGGCACACCTGTAGTCCCAGCTACTCAGGAGGCTGAGGCAGGAAAATCGCTTGAACCTGGGAGGTAGAGGTTGCCGTGAGCCGAGATCATACCACTGTGCTTCAGCCTGGGCAAGAGAGCGAGATTCAGTCTCAAAAAACACACAAAATGATAGGTTGCATATATTTTTTAAATAAAGACATTTTAAATAAATTTTATAAATGTAGTGTAGCATAAGTATAAAGTGTTTATAAAGTCTACCTTAGTGTGTAGTAATGTCCCAGGCCTTAGCATTCATTGAGTACTCACTCACTGACTCAACCCAGAGCACCTTCCAGTCCTGGTAAGTACCCTATATAGATGCACCATTTTTTTGTCCTCTATACTATATTTTTACTATACCTTTGCTATGTTGGGGGTATTTTTTTTATTTTTTGAGATGGAGTTTCCACTCTTGTCACCCAGGCTGGAGTGCAGTGGCGTGATCTCTGCTCACTGCAACGTCTGCCTTCTGGTTTCAAGAGATTCTCCCGCCTCAACCTCCCGAGTAGCTGTAATTAGAGGCGACCGCCACCACGCCCAGCTAACTTTTTATATTTTTAGTAGAGTCAGGGTTTTGCCATGTTGGCCAGGCTAGTCTCAAACTCTTGACCTCAGGTGATCCACGTGCCTTGACTTCCCAAAGTGCTGGGATTACAGGCATGAGCCACCGTGCCCAGCCTTCTGTTGGGGGTGTTTAGATACACAAATACTATTGGGTTACATTTACCTCATGATGCATTTCTCAGAACATGTTCCTGTCATTAAGTGATGAGTGACTGTAATATTAAAAGGCAGGCTTGGGTACTTCTTCGTGTCCTAATGTGTTCTACAATTATCTGTGGTTAAACATTCCTTTAATTTTTTGTCTGTTGGGCTCATTCTCATTCTGTCCAACTTCCTACTCCTTCACCCTATGCACAGCCCCATGCCACTGAATAGTCCTGATCTTTGCTAGCGAGTCAGGCACACTGCATCTGAACATGCGTCTATGCAGGATGTGACAATTGCCTCTTATTACTCAGCACCCCTGCCACTTTGAACCCATGCTCAGGCAGGGGACTCCTCACTTGGTCTTATCAACTGCAGGAAATTCTTGTACACTTCTGATACTTCTCTCTCATCCCTTCTTCCTCCTCTTCCTTTTCTCTCCCTATCAGAAAATCCCCAAACTCCCATATGAAGAGAGGAATCCTGCAGCAAACGCTGGGCAAGTCCTAATGACCTGGATCATAGGTGTTGATAATGAGCGTTCCTTATCATAAGCAGATCACAAACTACTGAGAAGCGGTGCTGCTGCCTGTTGCACAATGCTGAGCCTTCTCACCTGCTCTTGGGGCTGATGAGGATATTCTCCAACCCTGTTGTTTTTCTAGTGCGAAAATCCAAAGCAGCTGATGAGAAGAGACGCTCCTTGGCTAAACAAGCACGAGAAGACTATAAGAGGTTATCCCTCGGGGCCCAGAAAGGAAGAGGCGGTGAGAGGCTGCAAAGCCCGCTGCATGCTCCGCAGAAACCAAAAAGACCTCCCCTTCCGCCCAAGCCTCAGTTCCTAAGCCCAGGAGCATATCCTCCAAAACCTCGTAGGTAAGAAGCCAAACAGATAGATGGCTTTAGGCATAAGCATTGCAATGGGCTTAGAATAAGCGTTGAAATTAAAGGTGAATTGTATGAGCTGCCATCGGGTGTGGAAGGCCAACTGGCAGCCTGTGTAAGCTCAGGCTGACGTCTACGCCTTCTTCCTGGGTTATCTGGTCGGGCACTCCTCCGCTTCTTAGCTGCCAAACGTCCATAGGTTTTATATTTAGTATACTCAGTGAAATATAAAGCCGTGCATGGAGTTAGAGAATTACCTGTGTCCCTACCCCACTCTCCCCTTTTCCACCCAGAGGCAGCTGGCAAGTCAGTGAGGGGAGAAGAGGAAGCAAGTGGGGGTTTCACTGATGCCCAAGGTTACCCTTAGTCAATAATAATCAAACTAGGAACCCAAAGGCTTGCTGACTTTCATGTCATCAGTAAGACTATATTTTCACTGCCAAGGATTAAAGGTTTGATGTTATTCTCATTCTGGGACACAAAGCTGTTGAAAATAGATGCTCGCTGCTGCAAAGAAAAATTAGGACTGAGACAACGGATCTCTCAGCAAAGCAATTTTTACTTTTTTTACTTCCTGTACTGCAGGAAGGGTACCCTCACTAGCCTTCTTGCCACGAGAGTGCAATGAACAAAGGAAAGTAGACATATTTATCTCTTATGTATTTGTGGTTGTCCTTACTGCTGTGTCTGATCTCTGTTGGTTGGAGCCAGACTTCACAATGTAAACTAAAACCAGATTGGCTAATAATCTAAAACTTTTTTAAACAGGTAAGGGGCATAGGGTATCAGCTGGGCTATGCCTGTGAGCACATCCAGCACAGATATCTTAAAGTATAAGGACAAAGAATATACCACGTGCCTATAAGCATGTCTAACAGCTACATAGGATAGGGCTTAACAAAGAGTTATTAGCAAATTTATTCTTTAACAAGAAAGGAAACTTTAAAGAGGGACTTTTCCGCTTCCCACAATAGCCAAGTTTATCTTTTGAGAATTTGGAAAGGCTTCCTTTTTTTTTTTTTTTTTAATGAATTGTCTATTTGGTGGTGGTGATACCATTGTCACTTAGGCTGTGGAAGAATTAGGAAGAACCATTTGTTCTGGAAAAACTGCAGAATAGTACAGTGATGCTATTACAGAAACCCCCAACCTTTATGTTTGCTGATTATAAATTTTTTTTTCTGGTTATTGATCTTACTTTTAACATCCTAGTATTTAGAAAGAAGTATTAAAATCAAATATTATTGAAAGAAACAGGTCTGAAGCCTTGCCTTCTGAAAGAAAAACTGAAAAAAACTAGAAATATTTCTCTGCTAAGATTATGGAGAAATGAAAAACAAAAATCTCCCTGTGCTTGGAGTCAGTAGTTATCTTCAAGGTTTTCTTTAAACTGGAATGATGACCTCAGGGGAAACACAAAGGCGGCCCTTTTTCTTTGCTATGATTATTTCTACTTACTCCACTGGAAAGTTCCATTTTGGGAAGTGGGAACCAATATGGAACTGTTCAGTGGAGTAAGCAGAAATAATTAAAGACCATGATCTACAAAGTGATGGTTTGGGGAATGATTCTTTTCTTATCGACAACAAAGCAAGAAATGCAGTCAGGAAATAGGAGTCCCTTTAATTGTGTGAACAACTGATAAAGGTGCACGTGGCCCTCTCAGTGCTGGAGCTTGTTTGTGTGTACGGTGGCAACAGAGCCTCAGCAGGGATGTTTTTGCAGCTAACTCCTGTTCTCCTTCTCTTCCAAGGGTAGCATGGAAACATGACTTGTAGATGTCCCTTTCCCACAGCATTCTTAAAGCACAATGTATTTGATTGACAGCAATGAAAGTGCTCTTTAAAAAAGGGCAATTCTTGTTTTCAGCTGTACTCGGCTCATTTTTTCCAACTTAAGATGCTGCATAAAGTGCTTCTTGTGAGTCAGACTGGGTGGTTTTAGGGCTGGGACTTGACACAGGGATGGTAGAGGTCACCTCGAAACCACCCCAGGAAAAGAGACCGGTTCCTCCAGTGTCTGAGGAGTTTTGCTCAATCTCCAAGGACTTTCCAAAAAAGAGCCTAGTTAGGAAGCTAGTAAGAGAATTTATAATGTAACTTGGTGTGTGCAATGTCTGCCTTCCAGGGAAGTCAAATATTATATTTTCTCCAAAAGGCTCTGAAGATATATACACATATATGCATATGTACATCTATATATGTATAACTGATATGTCACACGTAACTCAGAAGTGCATGTTATAAAAGGCATAAAGAACCATAAGTTAATTCATTACAAGAAATTCTAGTAGTTCACTCTAACTTTATTGTGGTGGTTTTTCATAAATTGTATTTTGTTTTTAATTGACACACAATAATTGTGTATATTTATGGGATACAGTGTGATGTTTTGATACATATATACATCGTGTAATGATCAAGTCAGGATATTTCCCATATCCATCACTTCAAACACTAATTTATTTGTAGTGAGAACACTCAAAGTCCTATCTTTTGGCTGTTTTGATCTATGCAGTACATTACTGTTGACTGTGGTCATCCTGCTGTGCAGTCAAGCAGCAGAACTTACTTCTCCTGTCTCACTGTAACTTTGTGCCAGTTGACCAACCTCTCCCCATTTACCATCCCTACTGCTCTCTGTAGCCCCTGCTTACCACTGTTCTACTCTTGCATAAGATGAACTTTGATTCCACATATGAGTGAGGTCATGCAGTATTTGTCCTTCTGTGTTTGGCGTATTTCACTTAACGTAAGGTCCTCTAGGTTCATCCATTTTGTTGCAAATGACAGGATACTATTTTTATGGATCTTTTGTTCTCTTTTTAATTTTTTGAGAAACTTCATACTCTTGTCTATAATGGTATACTAATTTATATTCCTCCCAACAGGCTATGAGAGATAGCCAGATTCTGACCAACAGTTTTTTTTATTGCAAATGTCAGGATATTATTCTTTTTATGTCTGAATAATATTCCATTGTGTATATATACCACATTTTCTTGATTCATTAATTGTTGGACAGTTGGGTTGAGTCCATATCTTGGCTATTGTGAATAGTACTGCAGTAAACATAGGAGTGCAAATTTCTCTTTGATATACTGATATTGTTTCCTTTCAACATATGCCCAGTACTGGGATTGTTGGAGCTTTCATTCTATTTTTAAGTTTTTGAGAAACTTCATACCATTGTCTGTAATGGTATATTAATTTATATTCCTACCAACAGGTTATAAGAGTTCTCCTTTCTCTGGATCCTCACCAGCATTTGTTTCCGTTTTTGCCTTTTTGATAATGACCAAAAATACAAAACTGGACGAGGTGATATTGTGGTTTGGATGTGCATTTCCCTGATTAGCAGTATTGAGCATTTTTTTTCATATGCCTGTTAGTCATTCATATGTCTTCTTTTGAGAAATGCCTATTGAGGTTTTTTCTTATTTGGATTATTTGTGGTTTGAGTTTGAGTTCCTATATTAATGCTTTGTCAGATACATTTATGAATATTTTCTCCCATTCTGTAACTTGTCTCTTTACTCTTGATTGTTTCCTTTGCAGTGGCAAAATCTTCTTAGCTTGATACAACCCCATTTGTCTATTTTTCCTCGGTTGCCTGTGCTTTTGAGGTGCTGATTTTTTTAAAAGTCTGGGTCTACGGATGGTGGCTCACACCCGTAATCCTAGCACTTTGGGAGGCTAGGGTGGCAGGATTGCTTGAGGCCAGGGGTTCAAGATGAGCCTGGACAACATGGAGAGACTCTCATCTCTACAGAGAAACTAGATTGATGTCCTCAAGTGTTTCCCCAATATTTTCTTCTAGTAGCTTCGTGGTCTTGTATAGTCAAGTCTTTAATCCATTTTGAGCTGATTTTTCCACATAGCAGGAATAGTTTCATTCTTCTACATTTCACTATCTAGTTTTATCAGTGCCATTTATTGAAGAGACTGTCCTTTCTCCAGTATGTGTTCTTGGTGCTTTTGTTGAAAATCAGTTAACTGTAAATGTGTGGATTTATTTCTGGGTTCTCTGTTTTGTTTGTTTGTGTGTGTATTTTTATGCCAGTTCCATGCTGTTTTGATGACTAGATTTGGAGTATATTTTAAAGGCATTTAGTGTGATGCCGCCCAGCTTTGTTCCTTATCTGGCAATTTGTAGTAGTCTTTTGTGGTTGTATACAAATTTTTAAAGTTTTTATCTACTTTTGTGAAAAATATCATTGGTATTTGGATAGGGATTGGTTTGAATCTGCAGATCTCTTCGGATAGTACAGCCATTTTGACAATATTAATTTTTCTAATCCATGGACATGGGATGTCGATTTTTCTTTTTCCTTTCATTAGTGTTTATAGTTTTTCTTGTAAAGACATGTCACCTCCCTGGCTAAATTTATTCCTGGTTTTTATTTTATTTTGCAACTGTAAATAAAATTGCTTTCTTCTTCTTTTTTTTTTTTTTTTTGGCTAGTCTCTTGCTGATATATAGAAATGCTACTGATTTTTGTAAGTTTATTTTATATCCTACAACTTCCCTGAATGTTTTATCAGGACTAAGAGCTTTTTGGTGGTGGAGCTTTTAGGGTTTTCTGTATATAGGAACATGTCATCTGCAAACAGAGACAATTTGAGTTCCTCTTTTCCAATTTGGATGTGCTTCATTGCTTTCTCTTGACTCATTTCTCTGGCTAGGACTTTCAGTACTATGTTGAATAAAAGTGATCAAAGTAGACATAATTGGTTTGTTCCAAGTTTTGAAGGAAAAACTTTCCATTTTTCCTCTTTCAGCATGTTAGCTGTCATTATGTCATATATGACCTTTATTGTGTTGAGGTACATTCCTTCTATACCTAATGTGTTTAAAGTTTTATCATGAAGGGATATTGCATTTTATCAAATGCTTTACCTTTACCTGTATCTGTTGAGATGATCCTGTGGTCTTTGTCTTCCATTCTGTTAATTGACGTGTCACGCGTATTGATGAGTGTATGTTGAACCATCTTTGCATCCCTGAGATGAATTTCCCTTGATCATGGCCAGTGATGTTTTTTGATGAGCTGCTGGATTTGCTTTGCTAGTATTTTGTTGAGGATTTTTGTATCTATGTTCATCACCATCATGAATATTGGCTCTAGATTTCTTTTTTGTTGTGTCTTTGGTTTTGATACCAAGGTAATGCTGACCTCATAGAATGAGTTTGGAGGAATTCCTCCAACTTCAGTTTTTTGGAATAGTTTGAGAAGAATTGGTATTAGTTTTTCTTTAAATGATTGATAGGATTTTGTAGTGAATCCGTCAGGTCCTGAGCTTTTCTTGATAGAACACTTTATTAATGATTAAATTTCCTTAGTCATTATTGGTCTGTTAAGTTTTCCGTTTCTTCATGATTGAATTTTGGTAGGTTGTATGTCTCTAGGAATTTATTGATCTACTTCCAAGTTTTCTATTTTGTTGGCATATAGTTGTTTATAATAATCTCTAGTGATCTTTTTATTTCTGTGCTATCAGTTGTGATGTGTCCTTTTTCATCTCTGATTTGAGATGAAGTAAATCATCTCTTTTTTTCTTCGTGTAGCTTAATATTTGTCAATTTTGTTTATTAAAAACTAATTTCATTCATATTTTATATGGTTCTTTAGTCTCTATTTTATCTATTTTTGCTCTGATCATTATCGTATTTCCTTCAGCTAATGTTGGGTCAAGTTTGCTCATGTTATTCTAGTTCTTGTGGTACAACAATAAAATTACTTATTCAAGTAAGTGTTTTTTTATTTTTATTTTTTTTGATACGTGTGTTTGTTGGAAAAAATGTCAGTCTTAGAACTGCTTTTGCTGTATCCCATAGGATTTGGTATGTTGTTTTCATTTTAATTTGTCTCAAGAAAATTTTTAGTTTTTGAAATTTATTTATTGACCCATTGGTTGTTCAGGAGCATGTTGTTTAATTTCCACATATTTGTACAGTTTCTAGTTTTCCTCCTATTATTGATTTCTTGATATGTTTTAACTTAAAACAATTTAAGAATTGTTTTGTGGCCTAACATATTCCTGGAGAATATTCTGTTTGCTGTTGAGATACTGTGTATTCTGTAACTAGTTGGTAGAATAGTTTATAAATGTCTATTAGGTTCATTCTAGAGTGTGGTCTGATTGTTGATTTTTTTGTCAGTGTGATCTGTTCATTGTTGAAAGCGGGGTGTTGAAGTCCTCTACTATTGTTGTATTGCAGTCTTTCTCTCAATTGAGGTCTATTATTTTTGCTTTCTAAATTTAGGTGATTCTATCTTAATTGAGTTTATATATATAACTGTTCTTGCTGTATTGAACTCTTTATAATGGTATATTGGCCTACTTTGTCTCTTTTTACAGTTTTCAGTTTCAGGTCTGTTTTATGTGATACAGCTACTCCTGTTGTCTTTTTGTTTTCATTTGCAGAGAACATTTTTTTTTCCCATTCTTTGACTTTCAGTCTATACACGTCCTTACAGGTGAAGTTAGCCCCTTGTAGGCTACATATAATTTGGTCTTGTTTTATTTTTATCTGTTTAGCTACTCTGTCTTTTAATTGGAGAATTTATCCATTTACATTCAAGGTAGTTATTGATATGTAAGGGCTTAGTATTACTATTTCGTTTATTCTTTTCTAGTTATCATGTAGATCCTTTTTTCCTTTCTTTTCTTATAGTCTTATTTGTGGTTAGGCACTTTTCTCTAGTAGTATGTTTTAGTTCCTTGCTTTTTAGTTTTGGGGTATCAGTTATAGATTTTTGCTTTGTGGTTACCATGAGACTTACAAAAAACATTCTATAGTTATAGCAACTTATTTTAGAGACTTCCAAATTTAACTTTGTGAAGAAAAGAAACAAAAAAGTGTATACTTTAACTCCATTCTTTCCTCGCATTTTGTATTTTTTGATATCATGATTTACATTTTTATATTACCTGTCTTAAAATATTGCAGCTATTTTTGATAGTTGATTTTTTTAATCCTAATACTAAAGATATAATTGGTTTACACATCATGATGATAGCATTAGAACAACAATCATGTTAGCATCCTTTTTATGCTTGAAGAATTTTTTTTTTTTTTTTTTTTTTTTTAGCATTTCTTACAGGACAACTCTGGTAGTGGTCAAGTTCCTCAGCTTTTGTTGGTGACAGTCTTCATCTGTCCTTCTTTTCTGAAGCAAAACTTTCTCAGTTACAGGGTTTTTTTTTTTTTTCCCCTTCAGTACTCAGCATGTATCATCTCACTTCCTTCTGGCAATCAGGTTTCTGCTGAGAAGTCTGCTGCCATCTGTCTTATGTGTTATTTGCTTATTTTCTTTAGCTGCTTTTAGGATCTTCTTTTTATCTTTGAACTCTGAGGGTGTGATTATAATATGTCTTGGGGTAGTCTTATGTAGGTTGAATCTGATTGGTGACCTTTGACCTTTGTATGCTTGGGTATTAATTTATTTCCAGGTTTGGAGTGTTTTATTTATTTGCATAAGCTTTTAACCACTGTCTTCTTGAATTCCCTCTTTAATCATTCCAGTATTTGCTCTTTCAATGTTGTCCTGCAGACCCCGTAAGCTTTCTTCATGTCATTCTTTTCTTTTTTATTCTCTGTGTGTTTTCAAATAGCTTGTCTTCTGGCTCACTAATTCTTTCTTCCATTTGATCGACTGTGCCGTTGAAACCCTCAGTTGCATTTTTCATTTTATTCATTGCATTTTTCAGCTCCAGGATTTGAATTTTTTAATTACTTCAGTCTTTTTGTTAAATTTCCCTCATAAATTTTTAAATTGATTCTCTGCTCTTTCTTGAAGTTTGTTGAGCTTCCTTAAAACAGCTCTTTTGAATTGATTCAGAGATCACACATCTCTAGCATTTTAGGCTCAACCTCTGGTATCTTATTTTGTACATTTGGTGAGATCATATTTCCTTGAATCGTCTTGATGCTTGTGGATGTGTGACAGTATGTGCACATTAAAAGATTAAGCTTTTATTCCACTTTGCACAGCCTGGCTTTATTTGTGCCTGTGTTTCAAAGTGCCTTCCATAAATTTTAAGCCAACTGACTGTTGTTTGCTGGGCCTGTGACCACAGCAGTCATCGCAGCACAAGAGGGCGCTCCAAGCCCAGGCTTGCTGCAAGTCTCCCAAGGGCTCTTGTGATTTACACAGGTCTCCCTTCTTGATGGACCGGAGGAAGAACTCAAGGAGGGTACAGGGGTTATGTGGGAAAGCTGATCAGGGATTCCAGTACAGAAGACTGTTTTAATGGCACAGATAAGTGTGTCTCATAGTGGATGCCTGCATGGAATGGATAGTTGCTTGACTTCAGTGGCAGGGGATGGAGCTGATATTGGACCTGCTCAGCAGCTGCTTTAGGAGGGTGGCTGGAGAGCCTATCTCATTGGCTCAGATAGATGCTCTTCTCTTAGCAGATACCCGTATAGACAGGATAGTTCCCTGACTGCAATGGTGGTGGTGTTGTGTTTAAATTGAATTCTGCTCCAAATTAGTAGGCTGTTGAGTAGGACTTGGAGATCTGTTTATTACATTGCAAGGTTACTCTTTGTAGTAGAAATTGACTTACATCCCAGAACTTAAGTACTGCTACTGACTCTTTCAAAATGATTCTGCTGCCTATATCTTTGTTTTACCAAACTTCAAATACTCTTCTTCCTTTTACTTTATATTTCTTTATATTTTTTAGCAGAACTAAATGTCCTCAAAGTGTGGAAGAGGAGAAAGCAAGTCAGGGAAGTTAGTGGAAACAGAAGAGAAAATCAAATAATGCAAACATTAGCAAAGAAATCAATCTTATTGCATTTGATTTCTTTGGTTTGCAAGTACATGCTTTCCAGGAAAATGTGCTGGGGTAAAAGTGTATTTTGCTTTTTAATGCTTATTTTCTCAGATGTTAATTGAGAGTTAATGGAGCTTCCAGTTCCCATGAAAACAAATTTAAATCTGCATGTTAACATGGCAGGGGCTTATTGCCATAACTAGCCCTTTAAGACTGGAAGGACAAGTATCAGATTTATATTCCTTCTTATTCTGCCCTTGAGGAGTTGTATAATGGTGGTATGTAGGGGTTCCAGCCTCCTGTTAGCTGAGGTCATTTAATTAGATCTTGAAATGTATTCTCCCACCCATTCTTTCTCTACATGCACACACACATGCATATATTTATGTATATATTTACATGTATATAGTTTAAAGCACCTCTCATGTCAACAGACATGCATGTGTATGTATATATATATGCATGTATATGTGTGTTTGTGTGTATATATAAACAAACATATACGTGATTTTTGAGGGCATTGTTTTCAAATTAATTAAGTCTAACTTGAACAACTACTTTTATAAATAACAGAAATCAGGGAGTGGCGAGGACGGTATCCAGCTCTGCCCAAGAGGACATTATCCGATGGTTTAAAGAGGAGCAGCTACCACTTCGAGCAGGCTACCAGAAAACCTCAGACACCATAGCCCCCTGGTTCCATGGTAAGTGCAGATATTTCCTCACTGGAGCTTCGTCTCAGGGTAGAAGAAGCTGTGCTAATCCACCAGGAAGAGAGACAGAATAAAAGCTTCCATTTATTGGTGCTGCCCAAAGTCTTTCAGATTATTTTCACAAAACAGTTTTTCAAAGATTCCTCAGTAAGCTGCATTCTCATTCTCATGACTGTTTAGAAAGCAGTCAGCATTCATGGGCGCTGTATGCACTGTGGGCAGATTTGTTACAACAAATAAAACACATCAGGCGGGAGGGAAAAGCAGTATTCCTGGTGACTTACCACTAGAGTGCTTGATTGTAACTTCTATCAAATGGCCACATCCTCCTTCCACTGAGGGAGACTTGGTTATGGGTGTGGGAATGTGCTGGGCAGGATGCTGGCTGAGCAACCTTGAGCAAATGATTGTTTTTTTCTGTACCAAACCAATTTATCTAAGCCTCATTTTCCCTATTAAGGAGTTGAACTTTGTGATCTTGTCAGTGAAAACTTCTGTGATTTTGACCCCTTGTTTCCAGCATGTCATTGAGTGTGCAACATAGGTGGTTGGATCCAGAGCAGGTATCAGTTAGTACACATTTTCTGTATTCGATCCATGAAACTTGATTCAAGCCCCTTCCACCCAGCCGACACTTCACACACTCCTCTGTTTCTTGGATCTCAAGAAAAGTGAGTGGCTTCTTGCCTCAGTTGACTTCCATAAGGTCTGTGGTTGAATCGCACTAATAGGCTTATATGGACTACAAAAGGTGCTTTAAAACAAAAGTACAGCCCCTCCCAGAGTATGTTTGTCCTAAGGGTGTCTTGGTTTGAATTATGTGTAAGGCATTTTTCCTTGAAGTAGTATCATCTCACACATAAATATACTTCAAAAAGGGCCAGGCGTGGTGGCTCACGCCTGTAATCCCAGCAACTTTGGGAGGCCGGATCACAAGGTCAGGAGATTGAGACCATCCTGGCCAGCATGGTAAAACCCTGTCTCTACTAAAATACAAGAAATTAGCCTGGCGTAGTGGCACACACCTGTAGTCTCAGGTACTTCGGAGGCTGAGGCAGGGGAATCGCTTGTGTATATATATATATATACACACATACACACACACCCCTCCCCCAACAAAAACTCCCAAACCCATAGCATGGCAAACTCTTCTAAAAGGAATAGTTATTTGTGATAGGCTTTCTCCTAAAGGGCTGCTTGTGGGTCAGAACATTACAGCAGAACTGTCTGGCTTCTCTTGGAATATGTGTTCTTTGGTGATTCAGACTTTGTTAAGTGTTCATCCTAGAGGAGTTCCCTCTCTTCCCCAGGGCCAGGTTGCAAGCCTCCTTCCTTTCTGCTTTAAGACACTGGGAGAGAGATGATAGTGTCAAAGATGAACAGAAAGAACACGGGCCAATTATGCATTAGCTGTGGTTGTCTCAGCTGTCTAATAATGCCTTAGTTTCCTTTTTAGAATAAGCACTGAGGAAATCAGCCACTTTGTAATTTCTGTGTCTTTGGACAAAAGATGCTGTCATCTCTGATGATAAGGATGGTAGTTTTTTTAACAGCAGGGAGTAAGAAATGGAAAATGTTGGTTTTTATTAAAAACCTTCCTACTTTAACAGGAATTTCTGTTTGAAAGGCTGAAAGCTAGGAAGACAGACTAAAAATCCAGTTGGAACTTTGGTTAAAAATACGACTCTTGAGTTTTACATCAAATAACTTATTGAGGTGCAATTATTATCGATTTATTTTCACTTATACACATATTTTTCAGACTCATAAGCAAAATAAAAACACTATTATAATGTAATAAGCAACATATAGTGACATGGTATACATCTTTATTTTCAGTTTCATGAAGATATAGTTTCATATTTTCATGATAAAGAGAATATGCATCACATCTTATTTCTTTGAAATATAATTGTTTATCACCAGGAAACCTGTTCTGAAATGATAGGATGGTAACCCTTTATAGGTTTATCATCTTCTTTTGTCATATCCACTGTGAATTATCCTTCATAAGATGCTATTTTGGTTGCTTAATTTTTCATCCTACAAAATTTTATACTTTCATCTTTTTCTCTCAATTAAGCTTAAGGTAAGGATTGGAGTAGATAGAAGGCAAAGGAATTGAAGACTGTTGGATTTCTGGCTTTTGTGGCTGGGAAGAAGGTGGCTGGGCTATCAGTGGAGAGAAGGAACATAGGGGATGAGGAGGGTTAGGGAAGTGGAGAAGAGAACAGAGTGTTCTACTTCACAGCATGGTAAAAAGTAGTTTATAGAGTACTGTATGTTTCAAAAGTGCCAAAAGTAAATTTCCAATGTTCTCACCAGAAGAAATGCTAAATATTTTACGTGATGGATGTATTCATGAGTTTGATTTAATTATTCCACAAGTCCATTGCTCCAGACCTATCTCAAGCCACTGTCACTGCCTTGGTCACCTCTCGAGGCCTCCCTTCCATCCTTCAGACACACCACACTTGTCCCTATCTTAGGGGTCTTGCATTGGCTCTTCCTGTACACCTTCCTTTGGCTGACTTCTTAAGGAATGGACTCAGGTGATTATAGAGGCTTGGTAAGTCCAAAATCTGACAGAATAGGAGGGAAGGCTGGAGGTGCAGGGAGGAATGGCCATTCCCATCCAAATGTCCCCTCCTGCTCAGGGGAGGTCAGCCTTTGTTGTAGTAAGGCATTCAACTGACTGGACAAAATCCACACACATTATGGAGGGTAATCTGCTTTGCTCCAAGTCCACCCATTTAACTCTCACCCAAGGTCATTTGCGTTGGCTCACCCCTATAATCCCAGCACTTTGGGAGGCCGAGGAAGGCAGATTACTTGAGGTCAGGAGTTGGAGAGGTCAGCCTGACCAATGTGGTGAAACCCCATCTCTACTAAAAATACAAAAATTAGCTGGGTGTGGTGATGCACACTTGTAATTCCAGCTACTATGGAGGCTGAGGCAGGAGAATTGCTTGAGGCGGAGGGTACAGTGAGCCAAGATCATGCCATTGCACTACGGCCTGGGCAACAAAGCAAGACTCCCTCTCTAAATAAATTAAATAAAATAAATATCATCCAAAAAGACCTTCCCAGAGTCATCTAGAATAATTTTTGACCATGTATCTGGGATCACGGCCCAGTCAATTTGACCCATAAAATTAACCATGGAAGCAACTTTCTTGGTGAGACTTTGCTGGTTTGCTTGCAATAGACAACATTCAGATGAGCAGTTAATTGTCTCCTTTAAGTTCTCAGAGTGAAATCAGACAAAATCATCTCAGAAATCCTCAAAACCACAGGCATGAAAAAGATCATATAAATTTCAATTTTTTTGTTTCTTTCATAAAAAAAAGGATTTTTTTCTTATGAAATATTTTAAACACAAAGTACCAAGAAAAATTTAAGTGATATAACAAATGTTATATCTAGTCTCCAGATATAATAAATATTAACAGCCAAAGTTACATCATACCTGTTTTTCTTAAGAAATAAAACCTGCCAAGGCAGGCGTGGTGACTTACGCCTGTAATCCCAGCACTTTTGAGAGGCTGAGGCAGGTGGATCGCTTGAAGTCAGGAGTTCGAGACTAGCTGGCTAACATGGCAAAACCCCATCTCTACTGAAAATACAAAAATTATCTGGGTGTGGTGGCAGGCACTTGTAATTCCAGCCACTTGGGAGGCTGAGGCAGGAGAATTGCGTGAACCCAGGAGGCGGAGCTGGCAGTGAGTCGAGATGGCACCACTGTACTCCAGCCTGGGCAGCCGAGTAAGACTCCATCTCAAAAATAAATAAATCTACCATATTGAATTGAGGTCCCCTTTTCTTCTTTTTGGTCCCATTTCCTTTCCTTGGTTCCTTATCCAAGGGTGAACTGCTCTTCTGAAGCTATGATTTCTATCCATATTTTATGCTGTAAACATATATATTGTAATAAAATATACAGTATTGTGTTTAACGTTTAAATGGCATCATGTTACACGTAATGCTTTCTCCCAGTATTGTTACTGGGATTTGTCCTCGTTTATACATATAGCCAGGCTCATTCATTTTTACCTATTATGTAGTGTTTCATTATACATACATAAAATACACACATGTATCATTATTCATCTCTTCTCCTACATTGGCTTTAATTTTTGTGCTATTACAGAAAATGATGTGGTCTACACCCTTGAACATGTCTCAGTGTGAACATATATGATCGTTTCTTCAGAATATATATCTAGAAGTGGAATTACTAGGAGGTAGGATATAGATATATATCTTTAATTGTACTGTATATTACTAAATGCCCATGAAACTGATTATACCAGTATATACATCTACCAGTTGTACTTGAGAATTTGTTTCCCTATGTACTTGCCAGTTCTTGATATTGCCAGATTTTCATTTTTCCTTACTCTATGGGTGCACAGTGGAATCTTATGTTTTTTTTCCTTATTTTAATTTGTACTAATTTATAGTGAGATTGAGCTCCTCATATTTTACTGGCAGGATGAGTAGGTCTTCTGCAATTACTTGTACAGATCTTCTGACCATTTTTCTAGTGAATTGATTTTTTATATTGACCTACAGGATTTTATATATTCTGGATACTGATCCTTTGTCAATTATATGGGTTACATATATCTTCTCTTAGTCTGTGACTTGTAAGTCTTTTGACACATTTTGGGAGAGAAGTTTTTCATTTCAATGAGGTCAAATTTAGCTATTTTTCCTTTATCGTTTTTGCTTATTGTATCGTGCACAATCCACCCATAATATATATTTGCATATAACATGAGGCATGGAGACTTTATTGTATAAAAGTGTGCACTATATAAAATTTACCACCTTAACCTTTTTCTTTTCTGAAACAGTCTCGCTCTTTTCACCTAGGCTAGAGTGCAATAGCAGGATCTTGGCTCACTGCAACCTCCGCCTCCCAGGTTCAGGGGATTTTTGTGCCTCAGCCTTCCTGAGTAGCTTGGGATTATAGGCGCTTGCCACTACATCTGGCTAATTTTTGTGTTTTTAGTAGAGATGGGGGGTTTCACCATGTTGGCCAGGCTGGTCTCAAACTCCTGACCTCAGGTGATCCACCTGCCTCGGCCTCCCGAAGTCCTGGGATAACCGTTTTTAAGTGTACCGTTCAGTGTTAAATACATCCAGAATACTGTACAACTGACCGCGTGTGGTGGCTCCCTCGTATAATCCCAGCACTTTGGGAGGCCCAGGCAGGTGGATCCCTTGAGCCTAGGAGCTCAAACATGGCGCCACACCATCTCTACAAAAACAAACAAACAAACAAAAAAGCCAGGCATCATGGCACATGCCTGTATTCCCAGCTTTCTGGGAGGCTAAAACAGGAGAATTGCTTGAGTCTAGGAGGCAGAGGTTGGTTGCAGTGAGCCAAGATCATGCTGTGCACTCCAGCTTGTAAGACAGTGCCAGACCCTGCCTCAAAAAAAAAAAAAAAAAAAAAAAGTTGTACAACTATTATCACCATTCATCTGCAGAAGCCTTTTCACCTTATAAAACCAAAACTGCCCATTTAATGATAATGCTCCGTTTTCCACCAACCCTCAGCCCCTGGCAACTACCATGGTGCTTGCTTTCTCTATGATTTTGACTGTTATAAAACCCACATATAAGTGGAATTGTACAGTATTTGTCTTTTTGAGTGGCTTATTTCATTTAGTATTATGTCCTCAAGACTTATTCATGTTGTGTATGTCAGAATTTCCTTCCTTTTCAAGGCAGAATAATATTCCATTATATGGATGGACCACATTTTGCTTATCCATTCGGACTCTTGGGTTGCTTCCATGTACAAATATCTCTTCCAGACTCTCCTTTCAGTTCTTTTGGGTATCTACCCAGAGGCGGAATTTCAGGGTCATAGTGTAATTCTGTGGTTTAACTTTATAGAAACTGGCCATGCTGTTTTCCATAGGGGCTATGCTATACTATTTTACCTTCCCACCAATAGTGCACAAGAATTTCAATTTCTCCACATCCTTCCCAACACTTGCTATTTTTCTTTTTCCTTTTAAGAGATGGGGTCTTGCTTTGTTGCCCAGGATGGAGTGCAGCAGCACAATTATAGCTCACTGCAGTCTTGAACTCCTAGGCTCAAGTCCACCTCACCCTCCTGATGGCTGGAACTACAAGCATGCAGTACCATGTCTGGTTAAATTTTTTTTTTTTTTTTTTTTGGTAGAGACAGGATCTCACTATGTTGCCCAGGCTGGCCTCAAATTCCTGGTCTCAAGATTCCATATGAATTTTTGGATGGGTTTTCTATTTCTACAAAAAATGTCATTGGGATTTTGGTAGGGATTACATTAAATCTGTATATCATTTTGAACAGTATTGATATCTTAACAATATTAAGTCTTCTAATCCATGAACGTGGGATGTATTTTTATTTACTTATGTCTTCTTTACTTTATCACAGCAATGTTTTGTAGTTTTGGGGTTTTCTTAGATGGAGTGTTCCTCTGTTGCCCAGGCTGGAATGCTGGAGTGCAGTGGTATGCTCTCTGCTCACTGCAACTTCTGCCTCCCTAGTTTGAATGATTCTCCTGTTTCAGCCTCCTGAGTAGCTGGGATTACAGGCACCCACCACCACACGTGGCTTATTTTTGTATTTTGTATTTTTAGTAGAGCCAAGGTTTCACCATGCTGGTCTTGAACTCCTGATCTCAAGTGATCAGCCTCCCAAAGTTTTGAGATTACATGCATGAGCCACTGCACCCCATCATTAATGTTTTGTAGTTGTTTATTGTATAAGTCTTTCACTTCCTTGGTTAATTTCTAAGTATTCTTTCTGATGACAGTGTAAATGGAATTTGATTTGTAATTTCCTTCTCAGATTGTTCATTGTTAATGTACAGAAATGCAATTGATTTTTGTGTTTTGTATCCTGCCACTTTGCTTAATTCATTTATTAGTTTTAACGGTCTTTTGTGGAATCTTTCTGGTTTTCAACATAGAAGATTATATCATCTGACATCAGGGATAATTTTCCTTCTTGTCTAATTTTGATGCCTTTTATTTTTTGTCTAACTGCTGTAGCTAGAACTTCGAGGACTAGTTGAATAGACATGGCAAGAGTGGGCTTCTTTGCCTTATTCCTGATCTTAGAAGAAAAGTCTTTCAACTTTAACTGTGATGTCTGCTGTGGGTTTTTCATACATGGCCTTTACTAAGTAGAGATAGTTTCCTTCTCTTCCTAGTTTGTTGAGTGTTTTTATCATGATAGGGGTGTTGTTATCATGATAGGGTGTTGCATTTTGTCAGATGCTTTTCCTGCATTAATTGCAATGAGCATGCATTTTGTTACATTGATTTTCATATATTGTACCATCTTGCATTCCAGGAATAAATCCTACTTGGCCATGGTATATAAACCCGTTGATATGCTGCTGGATTAATTTTGATAGTAAGCATGTTACTATTATACTAGCTTTTATAATCGCCTATGTATTTACCTTTATTGAGTTACTTGTTTCTTCATTTGGCTTTGAGTTACTATCTGGCATTATTTTATTTCACTATGTAGCATCCTTGGGCATTTCTTGTGTGGCAGATTTAGTGATAACGAACTTCCTTAGCTTTTGTTTACCCAGGAATGTCTTAATTTGTCTCTCACTTTTAAAGGACAATTTTTTTCTTTGAGCATTTTGAATATGCAGATAGTCCCCAACTTGCAATGCTGAGACTCATTATTTTTTCTACCTTATCATGGTGTGAATGTTACACAGATTCAGTAAAAATCACACTTCAAGTACCCATTCAACCATTCTGTTTTTCACTTTCAGTATAGTATTCAATAAATTACAAATGATATTCAACACTTTATTATAAAATATCTTTGTGTTAGATGATTTTGCCAAACTGTACAGTAATATAAAAGTTATGATCATGTTTAAGGTAGGCTAGGTGAAGTTGCAATGTTCAGTAGGTTAGGTGTATTAAGTGCATTTTTGACTTAAAATATTCTCAATTTATACTGGCTTTATCAGGATGTAACCCAATTGTAAGGTAAGTTGAGGAGAATCTTTATTGGTCCACTGCCTTCTGTCCTCCAACATTACTGATGAGAAGTCTTGGGATAATCTTATTGACTATCCTTTATATGTGATGAGTTGCTTCTCTCTTGCTGCTTTGAAGATTCTTTTTCTTTCTCTCCTCCTTTCTTTTTCTTTCTGAGACAGAGTCACTCTATCATCCTGGCTGGAGTGCAGTGGTGTGATCTTGGCTCACTACAGCTTCCACCTCCCAGGTTCAGGCAATCCTCCCGCCTCAGCCTGGTAAGTAGCTGGGACTATAGGCATATGCCACCATACCTGGCCAATCTTTGTCTTTCCACAGTTTGATTGCACATCTCAGTGTGAGTCACTTTAAGTTCATCTTACCTGGATTTTATTGAATTTCTTGGATGTTTGTTAATGTCTTTCATCAAGTTTGGGAAGTTTTCTTCTCCCTCTGAGATTTCCACAAAATGTATATTGGGTCATTTGGTGCTATGCCATAGGTCCCTTAGGCTATGTTCACTTTTCTTCATTTTTTTCTTTCTTTTCCTCAAACTCGATAATGTCCATTGTCCCGTCTTCAAATTCAGTGACTGATACTTCTGCCTTCATAAACCTGCCTTTGAATTCCTCTAGTGAATTTTTCATTTCAGTTATACTTTCAGCTCTAGGATTTTAGTTTCTTTTAGGTTTTCTCTTTATATTTCCATTTTGTGCATACATAAAGTCTCTGAGTAGATCTATCATCAGGTCTTCTTTAGGGACAGTTTCTGACTGTTTTCCTTTGAATGTGCCATATTTCCTTTTAATTTTCATGCATTGTGATTTTTTGCTGAAAACTGGATATTTGAATGTAATAATATGGTAACTCTGGGAATCTGATTCTTCCTCTTCCCCAAGGTTTACTTTTTTTTTTTTTTTTGCTTTTACTGTTAGAAGCTTTCTCTGTGTCAAGGATCAGCCTGAGGTATAAACTTAAGGTCTTCATAGCTCCGTTTTGAGACTGTGCCTTTCTTTGGCTATGCATAGTCATATTGTAATTTTTTCCATAGATGCAGTTATTTTTGAATGTCATAATCTGTAATGTCTGGCTCCTAAAAGGGGAAAAAGAAAAAAAGGAGGAGGGATTTTTAAATGTAATGACTAGATCACCTAGGTTTGAGTTGGGTTTTCTCCTTTGTAAAATTAGGGTACTAATATATCTATGTCATAGAGTTGTTTTTATAAAGTCTATCAGCTAATATATGTAAAGTGCTTGGAAGAGTACCTAATACATGGTATTTGTTATTTTGATTTATCAGATTTATGCAGTTAAAGATCACTCTTCCTGTTCCTCTACCTTTCTTTTCATCATAATCATAGTCCTGTCACAAACTATTATTTTGAGTAACAGTGTAGGTAAGCAGCATTTCAATAAAATGGATTGTCATTACTGCAAAAACTTCCCTATGCTATTTCCCCAAGTATTTATTTAGGGGAGGTCACCTGAGAAGGCAACAGTAATTTGGAAGGACAGAGGGTCCACACCCTTACCAAAAAAGAATGAAGATTTTTGGGCACTTTGCAGGACAATGCAGGTTAAGGTTGAGCTTGGGTTTGGGAGGGATGGTGCAAAAAGAGATGGGAGTGAGTCCTAGCATTGCAAAAGTAATAGCTCCCGTTTTCTAGATTTATGATCTTTTAAATACTGTAATTGCTTAAGTATGCTTGATTTTGTTTCCAGAAGAATGATTGTTTTATTATCTCTGTCACCCTTGATCTCTTCTTATCCCACTGTCTTTAAACACATTTTTTCAGTTCAGGACTGTGTTGACCTTCAAATGCAATCCTTGTTTTATTCATTTTATTCTTGCATGTGATTGCCATATTCCAAAATTCTGTAAGACTGACCTTGTAGTCTGTAGTATTTGTAAAGAAAGTAATAAATGTTGGAAAGTCCTTCCAGCTAAATTGAACATCCTACTGACTGAAGAGTCATCCTAGTTATTCTGGCTTCAGATTATGAGTTTCCAAAGTGTGTAGATACATAATTCATTTTACCTGCTAACATGCTTTTAAACTTCCCCAAGAAAGGGACAAAGAATAACTAAAACTGAGATCCTGAAGTTCTGTCCAGAAACTCATAGGTTCATTTCTTCATTCTATCAACGTTTTCCTACTTCTGCTAAAAATACGGCAATATATTAGAGCTTAGAAATTGGCAGGGACTGGCAGTGGGAAGATGGGTAAAAAGATAGAAATCTGTGTATAAACAAGTTTTTGATTTAGGAATTTTCTAATTGTAAACAAAAATTCACACATTTGCCTTATCAATATTTGATCATTCCTCTGAATTTTAATGAAAATTCTTACTCAAATGTGGATGTAATTAGACTCTTAATGAAATCTTTCCATCTTGATTTGTTTCTTATGGCTGTCTTTTGCCATTATGGCATATAGCTGAACTTGCCCTCCCAGTGCTTTGGTTCAAGTATTTTATATTTTAAGCTACTTAGCAAACACATCCCTTTTACTTTTGTGGCATAGCATTATAGTTCACACTTTTGAGACAGAGTCTTGCTCCACCACCCAGGATGGAGTACAGTGGTGCCATCTCAGCTCACTGTAGCCTCCACCTCCCAGGTTCAGATGATTCTCCTGCCTCAGCTTTCTGAGTAGCTGGAATTATAGGCACACTCCACCAAGCCCAGCTAATTTTTGTATTTATTTTTTATTTTTAATAGAGACAAGGTTTCTGCATGTGGGCCAGGCTGGTCTCAAACTCCTGATCTCAAGTGATCTTCCCACCTTGGCCGCCCAAATTGCTGGGATTACAGGTGTGAGCCACCACGCCTGGCCACACTTCAGCTATTTTTTTTTGATACATCACCACTGACTCCTTAGGGGTTCAGTTTGAACCTCTTGGAGGTAGCTGTTCTCTGGAATTGTTGTTCTCTAGAGATGGTTGTTAAGGTGGAATCCTGTCTCTGACTCCTCCTAGCTTCCCTTCTTCTACTTGACAGTTTGTCATGCACAGCTCCTTCAATATAGGGACCAGATGCCACCCGAGGCTGAGCATATAGCACTGAATAACTTGCATTAAGAAGGGCTCATGGAGGCTTCTCAAAACTTCTTTTAGCCTAAGATCTTAGCAGACCTATGAGTTGCTGCCCCTAAGTGATCATCCAATAGTCCTTTGACTGTTTTGCTGACGAATGGAGATTTCTTAATTGTGGGGCCATCAAAATTCTGCCTACCTATTACAAAGGGATTTCCAAGCTTCTGTCTTCATGGAGCACAAAATAGTTATTTATGTGGTTTCTCAAAGGCTTTTTGTTCCTAAACCTCAGAAGACATATATATCCTGCCTCATTTACATGCATGATTCACACATTTTATGGAGTGGATAGGTTGTGGCCAGCAATAATAATATATCACTGCTTGTGTGTGGAAGAGAAGAACAGCTGGAAGTCCATTCACTGGCAGGGCTTCCTTCAGCATGAAGGCTTCACCTACATTAATGTCATTAAAGCAAAATACCTTTTGTACAAATTATTCTCCATGGCCCCCCTGTAAAATTGCTTAGTATTTATTTGTTCAATTGTAAAACACCTGGAGAAGATGAAACAAAGAGGCTAAAACTACACACATAAATTTGGATTTGGGAAGAGCTAGCTTTTCTGCAGAACATTCTATGCAATGCTGGCTTTTTCCTGGAAGACCCTGACTTTTCTCATAAATTACTCAGTGCAGCAGACTTCCTGCAAAAATGTCACTGTGTTTTGCCAATAATGCAGAGACTGGTCCATTAGCCCCAAGCTCTTACTTGGATTTTTGCAGATAATGCACTTGAGTCCTCATCCTGACACTATCACAGGATGGCAGTGGCTGTGGCCGGAAGCCCCAAGCTTCCCAATACACATGCCCAGGACTGGACCTTTGTAGTTGCTTGTTGTCCTGTTGGAGTCCTGAGGTTACTTAGAGGGATCTCACAGGCAAGGGGTAGCTGCAATGGGTGTGTGAGAGCCCAAGGAGAGAGACTCTGCTTTGGGGGTTTCACTTGGAATTTTGTATAGAAAATAGATTCTACTGTTTAATTTGGTATTTCAAAAGCCATGCATTTGTCATCAAACTTTGTCATCACATGCTTTTATTTTTTTACAGACAGGGTGTTGCTCTGTCACCAAGGTTGGAGTGCAGTGGCAAGATCACAACTCACTGCAATCTCGACTGTTGGGGCTAGGGTGATTCTCCCACCTCAGTCTCCTGAGCAGCTCAGAATAGAGGTGTATGCCACCACACGCAGCTAATATTTTTTGTTGTTTTCTTTGTAGAGATAGGGTCTTGCCATGTTGCCCAGGCTAGCCTCAAACTCCTGGTCTCAAGTGATCTTCCTGCCTCAGCCTCCCAAAGTACTGGGATTATGGGTGTGAGCCAGGGCACCTGGCCATGGCCATCACATGCTTTCTTTTTAAATTTGTATTTTTGTACTATCACATGCTTTCTTGAGCATCTTCTGACACAGACAGATGATGATGCATGACTTCTATATGCCAAGGGAAGGGAGGAAGTAAAGTAGAGATTAAGAGCATGTCCCTGGGGCCCCAGTGCCTGGCTTCAAATCTGAGTGCCCCCACTAATTAGCTGTGTGGCCTTAAGCAGTCACATGACTTTGTCCTTCTGTCCCTGATCTGTACAATACCGATCATTAGGGTTATTCTTTCCTCAATATGTGCATGGAATTTATTGTTAATATTTGTCAAGCATGAAAAACTGTGGGTGGCACATCATAAGCCCTAGTTAATAAGTGTTAGCCATTTAAGATAATGAAGTGAGGGTGAATGACACTAATAGTTCTGATCCTTGACTTATTAAGGAGCCTATCATTCCTCAGCAGCATGAATGCTAAGCTTAGAGGTTGGAAGAGTCAAGGATGCACTGTCCCCACATCAACGCATACAACACATACATAAAGAAGATGCATTTTTCAGTTTTTAAGTTGCCAAGGTGAGAAATCAACACCCCTTTGTGGAATAAAGACTCATATGTTGTTTTCAGCTAATTCCAGGAACATTCCATGAGCCTAGTGTGTTAAAAAACAAAACCCTAGAACAGAAGACAAGAGACCTGGAACTCTTATTTGCTAATCTGGCAAGCCTGGGCACTTGCCTTTTCTGCCTTAGTTTTCTCATGTATAAAATAGAGATGATATCAGCTTTCCTTTTTTTTTTTTTAAGAGGAAGTAACCCTAAAATAAACGGCATTGGAAGCACATTGAACAGTGTGGTATGCCAGTGCAAGGCAGGTGTTCTGTCTGAGAGAACAGGTGAGAGCGTGGGCTCAGAGGCCAGACAGCTTGGGTCCAATCCCAATGCTTCTCCTGACGTACCTGAACGAACTTAAGCAGGGTATACAAGTGTTCTCATCCGTTATTTGAGGATAATAACGATTTGTCTATGTAGGGTTGCCGTGAGGATAAAAGGAGGTAATACACACTTTATCTGGCTTTCATCTGATTTTCAAACACACATTTTCCAGACTTGGAAAGTTGTACAGATGTATCCAAATAAGATCAGAGAAAGACGAAATGCATCTCTTGTCCCTGTGACCACAATTCTCAGACTAGAGGCAGTGGCTGCACAGAAGTGTCCAAGAGAAGGAAGTTTCCGACTTGATTATAAGACACAAGCATTCATTAAACCGTTTTCAGGCATCTTCTAAGTGGCAGGTGCTGAGTGTGTAAAAATAAATCAGAGGGAGTAGTTGTCCTCTAGGAGCTCACAAGGAAGTGGGGGAGGGCAGGACAGTCATAGGAGAAGGTTTTGTGGATTCTTGGATAGAGGTGAAAACTAGCTGAGCACACAGATGGAGGTGAGTACAGGAGAGACCCTGCATTGACCTGGTGCGCACTCAGATGGAGGTGGGAGCAGGTGCTCAGCAGGTCTAGGAGAAACTGGGACTGACTACCCCGGCTAGGATTAGGCTGCGTCATGCTCTTGAGTTGAATCTTGTGGAGTGAGGAGGAGTTTTCCAGGAGGAAGCCACGGAGAAAGATACCACGGAACCACCCTGTGGGACAGTCGTTGCCACTTGGATTTCTAACCAACGCCTGCTGGGGTTTGAGTTACTTCCAGGCTCTTGGGTCTGTTTGCCCTCTCCTATGCAAAAAGTAGTTCTCCTGGGCAAAATGTTCAGAGAGGTTTAGAGCTATACTGTCCAGTTATGGTGTTCCCTAAACACATGTGGCTTTTCACATCAAAATGAATCACAAATAAGAGTTGCATCCCTCAGCCACACTGGCCCTATTTCAGTGCTCAGTAGCACATGTGGCAATATTTTCATTATCACAGAAAGTTCTAGGGGGAGCCTTGGCATCACACAGAGGAGTGGGACCTCTGCCAGCTCTGACGGATCCCTGTGCTGGTGCCGGTGTGCAGGGTCTCAGGAATTTCAGTTCCTGCTCTGCCTCAGGCTTTTCAGGGCCAGACACTGCCCATTAGACGTCACACAGTAACATCTGCTTTCTTCTGGGCTACCAGAGTTCTGCCAGTCCCTGCCTGGATTCAGCTCTGTAATCTACAGACTGCTGCCTGGGTGAAAATCTGGTTCAGTGAACTGATGGACTAGAATATTCTAGCCTAGACAACACAGTGAAACCCCGTCTCTAGAAAAACTTGGTGAGGTGTGGTGGCATGTGCCTGTGGTCTCAGCTGTGAGCCACGATCGTGCCACTGCACTCCAGCCTGGGCCATGGAGTAAGACCCTCTCTTAAAAAAAAAATGCTTTATTTACCCCTTTTCACTTGCACAGACATCCTCCTATGACCTCAGGTTTGGTTCTTTTAAGATGAGTGGAGAGCGCAGGTCAGAGGGAAGCAGCACCAATGTGTCATGGTTTTTAGGGGCTGGAGTGAAGACGGCTGCTTCAGAAATCTTAGAGGCAACTCAGAGGATAAGCACTATTAAAAGGTGGACTGAGGCCCGGCACAGTGGCTCACCCCTATTATCTCAGCACTTTGGGAGGCTGAGGTGGGCAGATTATTTGAGGCCAGGAGTTTGAGACCAGCCTGGCCAACATGGTGAAATCCCATCTCTACTAAAAATACAAAAATTAGCTGGGCATGGTGGTGGCCACCTGTAATCCCAGCTTCTCAGGAGGCTAAGGCATGAGAACTGTTTGAACCCAGGAGTCGGAGGTTGCAGTGAGCCAAGATTGTGCCACTGTACTGCAGCTTAAGTGACAGAGCAAGACTTTAAAAAAAAAAAAGAAAACGTTGACTGGGTTTGTAGTGATCAACATCTAACACTGGATTTTGATTTTGTGCTCAAGAATTCCCTATCCCACCAGATACAGGTCATTGCGTGGCAGTGATTATAGCCAGGATACTCCAAATGCACACACTGCCCTTGATGGATTCATGACAAATGGTACAGTGACCTGTGTATTTAGCTGTACCAAGCCAGTTTGCTGTTAAGGAATAGTAATCCTCTTATCAGGCAAAAAGAGCAAAGACAGAAACTATCTCCTGCATCAATCAAAGCCTTATCTCCAAGGCACTTCCCTTTTGAACCTGCCCTCTGTCCCATGGTGTACAAGGAGTCTCCACGATGATCTGTACTTTGCCACAAACACATTTGATTGTGTCCCGGTGTCCCAGGAGATTACATGGTGCTGAGATCTGTGTGTAAGGCTAAGAGGCTTTTGGAAAGTTTGAGTTATAGTAACTCTATGACCTGATCTAAAAAGGAATTTGACCTTAGTTATCCCAGTTTGGTTATAATTTTCCAGAATAGCTTTTATTTTAGAAATCCAGATTTATCTGGATAGCTTCCAGATGTTATTAATTGTAACATCTGCCCCAACTGTTGAAACAGCCTGGAATTTCACAGTGAGCCAGCAGTCTAGGAGGAGGGAGAAATCTTTTTCCAGAATGCTGCTGCTTCTCCAAACATGTTACCTTGTTTCTGAAGGGGACTTTTCAGGGTCACTGAAAAACATCCCTGGGTTTCAGAGTCAGTCTCATATTGTGTCTTTAGAGATTTGTCATGTGCAGTCCCAGCATGGGTTGGTACCTGGCACCTTGTTTCAACATATGGTTGTCATTTGTAATTTATCAGTGGGACCAGGGATGCTTAGGAAGGGAAAATAGACCAACAAAAGCAGCCAGCCTGTATCTGTTGGAACATCGATAGCCATGATTTGAGTACCTAATGTGGATAGTGGAGCATTTGAACCAAGAGGCTGTCAGTGCCCATGGTGCCTGCAGTGTCTGGTGGTCTGTCTCAGTGGGGAAGGGGTGGAAAAGTGACTGGACATGATGTGTGTGATGCATGTACATTAGTCATCTGCTGGGAATAGAGCTGCAGCCCCTAAGAGCAAGGCCATGGTCTGTTTCAGGGACATTGACTATCTGCGAGTCGGGGAGGCTGTCAGGCTTTTTCACCCACTCCCAGCTCTTACCTGGAGGTTTCACAGTGGGTCGACCTTCATACACCAGGACTCTGCAGTAGGGCACTGGGGTCTGTGTCCTCCTAAATCGGAAACAGAAGAGGCAGTAGAAGGGCTGGTTGGTTGATCTTGGCTAAGAGAAAACCAACAATTTTTATTTTTTAATTTTTTTTAATTGTACTTTAGGTTCTGGGGCATGTGCAGATCATGCACGGTTGTTGCATAGGTACTTACATGACAAGGTGGTTTACTGCCTTCACCTACCCCCGTCACCTATATCTGGCATTTCTCCCCATGTTATCCCTCCCCACTCTCCCTCCCAGTGTGATGCTCCCCTCCTTGTGTCCATGTGTTCTCATTGTTCAACACCTACCTATGAGTGAGAACATGTGCTGTTTGATTATAAAATCCTCCTCTCATTAAAGGTCTGTTTACAGAAAAGAGAGCAGAAATGGTTTTATTTTACATTTTACTCTGGAGACAGTTCACTTCTCAATTAACTGTACTAACAAGACCAAAGGGCTGTGGTAGCCCCTTGCCTTTTCATGAGGTGGTTCTGTTATTGTTTTGTTTTCCTAATAATAAGGTACTGAGTATCAACAGGGAGCCAATTGTGGAACAAGAGAAGGCAAGAGCTTTGTCTGCCAAAATGAAAAAGGGCACACATAGAACGCTGTTCCTCCCTCACAGATCACAGCTCACTGAATAATTCATTGGCTTCTCCATCTTTACAAGATACATTTCTGCTCTTTCTATGAGTTTTACAGCATTATCTATTCATAGATGAATTACGATGTGAATAAAAAATTTAGAACATG
This sequence comes from Cacajao melanocephalus, assembly GCA_963573385.1. Taxonomy (NCBI): domain Eukaryota; kingdom Metazoa; phylum Chordata; class Mammalia; order Primates; family Pitheciidae; genus Cacajao; species Cacajao melanocephalus. The sequence goes on from CAUYLG010000764.1 coordinate 146,169, forward strand.
AGTCAGACCTCGTGAGTTTGGACTAATTGGGGAAAAGGCTGGTCTGGAGTAAGAGTGTGAATTCATGAGGCATTTCAGGAGGCATCTAAGCTATATCTATATATAACTTAATATATGCATATGAAGACAGACACATACATATATAGTTTTATTCCTTTAAATGCTAGTGTAGTATCATTTAGCAGTAGCTACAGTCTAAGGTACTTTATAGAACTGAATCTGACTGGGCTCTGTCACTAAATTGCTGAACCTCCCATACCAGGGAGTCTCAACTTCAGCACTACTGATATTTGGGGCTGGATAATTCTTTGTAGAGTAGGGCTGTTCTATGTATCACAGGCTGTTTAGCAGCATCCCTGGCCTCTATCCATTAGATGCTAGTAGCATTCCCCCACCCATGACAACCAAAGATGTCTTTCAGACACTGTCCTGGTTGAGAACCACTATCCTATACTAAGTCAAATCACTCCCAGGGCCATTGAGTCCTTGCTGGTAAACTGAGGTGGCCTAGGGAGTCTCTTTAAATCCCTTCCCAGATCTAACACTCCAAGGATGAACATCAAGGTGTCCTGCTAGACCCTCATAAACCCTCTAACACCTGTGTTGCTATTAATGGGTGTATGAGTGGAAATATACTCTTAAGGTTGATATTTAAGCTCTCACATATACAATTTGCCTCTATAACTTATTCTTGTCTCATTAGCAAACACCAGAAGAACATTTAACCGTATTCCTAAGAAGCCCAAAACAGACTTAAAATTGCTCTTATTATGTCTTATTTAGGTGTCACTGACTCTTCGTCCATGCAGCTGGATTTAATAGAGGAGAGTTTGGGTAATGATTTGGCTGAAATACCTGCCTTTTTTGCTTTGCCACAGGAATTCTCACACTCAAGAAAGCAAATGAACTACTTCTGTGCACAGGTGAGCCCGGTAGTTTTCTGATCCGAGTCAGTGAAAGGATCAAAGGCTACGCCCTGTCCTACCTGTCAGAGGACGGCTGTAAACATTTCCTCATAGATGCCTCTGCAGACTCCTACAGCTTCCTGGGCGTGGACCAGCTGCAGCATGCTACCCTGGCAGATCTGGTGGAATATCACAAGGTAAAGCAATGCCTAAACTCAATTTGCCTTGTGAGTTACTGTCTTATAGCAGCTCTAATAATGAAAGACAATTATGAGGAAAAGGACCAAAGACCAGTGCTGGGGGGCTGGGGGATTGTCTTGGTTAATTCTTCCTGATAATCAGGGTTTTTAATTGCAATTCCTTTATAATAGAACCTAGTTCGTCTTTAAATACTCAGGGAACACCACTGGGGCAGAGAATACAGGAGATGCTTAAAAAGTAATGGTACCCACATAGATCATGTATGACAGCAGTCCTGACCTTTTTGACACCAGGGACCAGTTTCCTGGAAGACAATTTCTCCATGGACTGGGGGCTGGGGGAATGGTTTCTGGATGATTTAAGCACATTACATTTATTGTGCATTTTATTTCTATTATTACATTGTGATATATAATGAAATAATTATATAGCTCAACATAGTATATCATCAGTGGGAGCCCCAAGCTTGTTTTCCTGCAACTAGACGATCCCATCTGGGTGTGATGGGAGATAATGACAGATCATCAGGCATTAGATTCTCAAAAGGAGCACACAAGCTAGATCCCTTGCATGCACAGTTCACAATAAGTTTTGCATTCCTATGAGAATCTAATGCCACTGATGGGACAGGAGGCAGAACTCAGAAAGTAATGTAAATGACAGGGAGAAGATATAAATACAGATGAAGCTGTGCTCATCTATTGCTCACCTCCTGCTATCCCAGTTCCTAACAGGCCACAGACTGGTACTGGTCCATGGTCCTGGGGTTGGGTACCCCTGACATATGAGCACAGTCTTAAGTTAGAACTCAAGCCCTAGAGGGAAAGAGAGTACCTGGCAGTGTATGGATAAGAAAAATGCCTTTTTGGGCAGATCATCTGAGGTCAGAAGTTGAAGATCAGCCTGGCCAACATGGTGAAACCGTGTCTGTACTAAAAATACAAAAAAATTACCCGGGCATGGTGGCAGGCACCTGTAATCCCAGCCTCTTGGGAGCCTGAGGCATGGGAATCCCTTGAACCTGGGAGGCAGAGGTTGCAGTAAGCCAAGACGGCACCATTGCACTCTATCCTGGGCAACAAGAATGAAACTCTATCTCAAAAAAAGAATAAATGCTGCTTAAGATGATCATAAACCAAGAAATCTTTGTGTCAATCAAGGGTAGGCAGGTGGTGATGTCCTCTGAGGAAGTAGGATAGAGCACGTGGTTACTCTATCTGATCCTGTCCCTTCTGATTGACAGGAAGAACCCATCACTTCCCTGGGGAAGGAGCTGCTCCTCTATCCCTGTGGTCAGCAGGACGAGCTGCCTGACTACCTAGAGCTGTTTGAGTGACAGCATTCATTGGGGTCATCCTCATTCTCCAACTGGGCTTTCCCCTGCACAAATGCCACTGAAACATTTATGTGTGAAGCCAAAATCACCCTGCAGCAGAGCCAATACTGATCATCCAGAAGTATCCATGGAGTCCTCATCGACACCTCTCTCCTGCACAAATACTGGAGTTCAATGTCACGAGAAAATGACCTCTGCTCCTATGCATTCTAAAAGTAAAGGGAGAAGAGTCCCAATTTCAACCTATTATGAAGGGTATGACTTTAATGATGTACGTAAGATAAAACAAGAAATAGAAACCTTTTAGAAATTAAGGTGTACTTGAAAACCAGTATCTTTGTGAACTCTCATATGATCCCTGCACTCCCTCTATTGTCTGGAGGTCTTACGGGCCTATTGATACGAAGTTCCATGTTGGTTTGGAAGCTGGCAAAAAAAAAGCCTTTCCTGGCTGAGATGATGCTTGAAACACAGCTCACTTATTGTACATGTTGGAACCAGGAGATGAGAGACATAGAAAAACAGAAGTCATGAATGTAAATGGAATGAGAAGTTTTAAAACATAGGATGAGAAGCTTAACATGCATAAAGATACATATGGACTACAGGAGAGTGAGCAAACATCCCCGAGTTTGTTTCCTTGTTCTGGAGAATGGCGCCAGGCTTGCCTGGCCTCCTCTGGCTCTAGAGTGCACCAAATGGATAAAGCACCCACACATGTATTTTTTATAAATAGTGTAAGGCAAGAACAGAATAAGCAGACTGTTTGTTTGGTTGCTACTTGTGGTTGAATTGTATTCCCTCAAAGTATTGGTGAAGTCTTAACCCCCTATTCCCATGAAAGTGATCTTGTTTGGAAATAAATAGGGTCTTTGCAGATGCAGTCAAGTTAAGATGAGGTCACACTGGATTAGGGTAGGCCCCAGTTCCCATGACTTGCATCCTCAGGAGAAGAGAGAGGTTCAGACGTAGAGAAAAATGCAGTGGGAAGAAGACCAGAGGACAAGAGGTAAGGGATAGCAAGGATCGCCAGACGCCAGCAGAAGCCAGGAGAGAGGAATGGGACAGGTTTGCTCCAGGGCCTTAGAAGGAATCATGGTCCTGAATTCCAGCCTCCGCCACTGGGAGAATAAATTTCTGTTGTTTTAAGCTGCTGAGTTCATGCCGATTTGTTACTGCAGCCTCAGAAAGCTAATACAGTTGTTTATGTAATTATGTAACCTGACACACATGATCAACCCATTCATTGCTGCCCCATCCACCATTCTTGTAATGAGGTAGAAATGGGATATAAGAAAAACCAGCCAGTTCTGTTTAGCCCTGGGTCACATATTTCTCCAATCAGGAATCATATGCCCTGCTGCACCCCAACCCGCCACCTCCCTTGGTCCAGCCCCAATCAGGGGGACAGCCTCTGGGCCACTGGAGACCATTTTTCTGGGAGGATGGAGATTGACTAGTACCTCTGGCCTAGTACCTCTGTAGGTCAGCACTCTTTTACATTGCCTTTTAATGAAAGCAGAATGATACAGCAGTGTGATTACGAGCTTGTTGGTTGCATACAGCATTTACTGACTATAAAATGTAACCAGAGAAGGGGATGGTTGGTGTGTGTATTCTAATGACAAAATATTATGATGATTTTTAGAGACAGGGTCTTGCTCTGATACCGTGGCTGGAGTGCAGTAGTGAGATCATGGCTCACTTCAACCTTGAACTCCTGGCCTCAAGCAATCCTCCTGCCTCAGTCTACCAAAGTGCTAGCATTACACATATGAGATACTATGCCAGGCTGAGATAGCTTTTAAACAGAGATCATTGTTTAACTCTTTCTTGAAATATTCCATGTAGTTTATGTCGTTTAACTATCATAAGGACCCATCTCTTAGCTTTTGTTTCTGTGATTCAGCAATCATGGCATTATTGCGAAACTTCTTATCTGTTCCCACCATGTACTGTGCCATCTTGGACAGGACGTTTTATCTCTCTGAACCTCATTTTTAGCTTCTGAAGAAAAACTGATTTAACAGGGTGATCTTTATTCATCGAATTCTGAAATTTTAAGGTTCCAGTGCTTCTCACTGGAATGAATGGAAAGTACCCCCTTGTCACAAATAATTAGGAAGATGTAAGAGTCCAGTACCACCCTGGTGTGGTACTTTAGGAGCCCGAGGTGGATGGATCACAAGGTCAGTAGATCAAGACCAGCCTGGACAACATGGTAAAACCCTGTCTCTACTAAAACTACAAAAATTAGCTGGGCATGGTGGCATGTACCTGTAACCTCAGCTTCTTGGGGGGCTGAAGCAGAAGAATTGCTTGAACCTGGAAGGCGGAGGTTGCAGTGAGCTGGGATCACACCACTGCACTCCAGTCTCGGTGACAGGACAAGACTCTTGTCTTGGAAAAAAAAAAAAAGATTCCAGTACCATCCCATGCCTACAGTTATCTTATAGGAAATAAGTGTGGCTATATCCAGATATAGCTACACAAAGCAACATCCTACTAAAAGAAGATTTAGAAAATGATTTTGAAAACATGAAGTGACCCAACTGAATTAACCCAGTATTACAAAGGGAAGCAGATGTGGGTTCTGGACTAGTTTATCCTATTGGTTGCTGACAGAGGCATATACTATCCTGTGTTGGATGATATGATGGTATGAGTAATACTTGAAATTCTTAGGGAAGGAGAATGGTTTATAGATTTCAGAAACTGATTTCAACTGAATGGAGTTCAGGAGGCCTGAATTCTTATCCTAGCTTGCTGTGATCTCAGTGCTGCCTATGTCTACCCTGAGTTATGGTCTAAGGGGAAGATGTCCAAACTCTGATCCTCGTCTCCTCCTCCTGTTGCCTCCTCAAGCCCAGCTCCTTGACCTGCCTGCCCAAGGTTTCTGGGTCTGGGATGTTGCCCTCATGTTACTGTCCAGGTTCTCAAGCCTAGGGGCTCTGGTCTGCAGACCCTGGCTCACTGGGACTGTGCCCAAATGCTACTCCCTGCCCATCTAGATTCTTCTCTCCCCCAACTCTCAATACAATTCTGAAATCTTTCTCCCACAGTCATCTAAGATTTTCTGGCTGCCACCATATTTCCAGATGCTCACAGACACACCAAGCCTTTATCAGGTCACCTGCAAGGCCCCTGCTTCTAGCCTCCTGCTCTACCCTGCTGCAGTAGGATGCTTGAGCCCAGGATTTTGAGACCAGCCTGGACCACATAGTGAGACCCCATCTCTACAGAAACGATAAAAATTAGCCAGGGATGGTTGGCATATGCCTACAGTCCCAGCTACTCAGGAGGCTGAGGCTGGAGGATCACTTGAGCACAAGAGTTTGAGGCTGCAATGAGTTATGATTGTACCACTGTACTCCAGCCTATGTGACAGAGTGAGACCCTGTCTCTACAAATACAAAAGACAAAAGAAAGCAGGCTCCCCATAACTAGTAATTGGGTGATTCCATTTTCCTTTTCCTAGTGAATTATGAGTCCAAAGAAGCCAGGATCCTTGCACTCCAGCCTTCCCCTTTGTCAACTCACTTTATGTAACCAGTGGGCTTTGTATCCCCTATCTTTATTTCCTAGAATTTCTGGGATGAATTTTAAGAAGGAAAGGGAAACTTCTGAAGAGTATGGGATATAATGACAAACCACACAATACATTTGTTTATCAGTTGACCTGCAGAGAATCGGCTCACTTGGTCTGTATCTGAAGTGGCACAGAGGGGGCCTTTTCTAACGTCTGATTTTGACAATCGCCAAATTAGTAGTAACCAGTTTTTACCCCCAAATCAGCCAGGGTGAAAATTGGCTCTGTTGCCCTGGGATTCCTGATTACAAATCCCCAAGTATTTTCATCCCATTTGGACCAGGAGACATGACAAACCCAGCTCCCTTTGGGATGAACTCTGCCTGTCTCCCAGCTAGGACAGGCAATGCCCTTGCCAAGCAAGCTCCCCCACATTCTGTCTTCCTCAGTCTAAATCAGCTTTGGCTTTTCTTCAATTGGAGGGATGTTTCTTGAGGACATCTTCCCACCAATGGCGTCAAGATCCTGGGAGCTCTCCATGGCCCTGCGCCTCAATAACCAAACAGAATGGCAAATGCTTGTCTTCCAGGGGTGCCCTTCGAATGGTGTGGCAGCGCTAGAGAAAAGCTTCCCAACCAGGCCACACCCTGCTGCTCCCAGCAGCCCCACATGCCAGGACTCTGATTGTGACACAGCTTCATTTGAGGCTAATAAAGAACAAGTTATGCCCTCATGCCCTGGGGTGACTATGGAGGCTGGAGAAGGTTTTTGAAGGAGCACAGTCCTACTTCTCTCCCCAGAGCAATGCCCACCTTTCCCAGACTGTGACCTTCCCCAAGGCAGCCCTGCCCTGCCCCTCCGCCCCTGCAATTCCATAGGGCTTCTTTCTAGAATAGCAAACAAGCCAGACACAGCCGAAGAGACACTGAGGGTGACTACTGCAGAGGGCATGTTTGAAGGATCATGCAGTTTGAAAGGCACCTCTGCTGACAGGAAAGAACATATTCTGTATGTTGAATAAAAACTCCCATCGAAACCCCCCCAACCAACTGGCACCGTCCCCATCGTTTTTGGCAGCAACAGCAAAGCACTGAGCCCTGCCAGGAGAAACAGCTTTGAATTAAAATATAAAGCTAATCAGAATATGGATCACAGAAAGCTGCCAGTTATTTGATGTGTGTGGGGAGTAAAATACCCCTGCCCAGCTAAGATACTGCCCGAGGTCATTATGTCTAATCAGCAATTCTCAGAAACAGTATCAAGTCTTTTTTTTTTTTTTTTAAAAAAAAAGCAAGTATTTCCACCTGCTGTCCTCTCCTACTCAAATCAAATCACTTTCAATGTAATATGTTGGAATCTTGCATGAAAGCCAGATTCCAGAGCTTTGATCCCAAATGGAGCCCCAACACTGCTGGTCATTGCACAGCGGCTGGAGGGTGCGGCCAAGTGCCTTAGCTGTTCCCAGATCACTGTCTTAGTAGGTTCTCCTTCCTTGTTAGATTTCTCAGGTGGGACTAGAGAGCAGAGAAACAGTGGGAAACCAAGGAACAAAAAGAACAGGCTGGGGACTCACCCTAGGCGATAGCTCGTTCCTGCAGACCTTTCAATCCATCTGGAGCTGGCCATGTGATGGGTCACAGTCAGGGGCAATGACAGTCATATGAGCCCTGAAGCTGGCTACTTGCTGGCTGGATCCCTGGGCAAGCTCTTCAACATTTCTGATCCTCATTTTCTGCACCTGGAAAATGAAAGTAATGATACTATCTAGCTTAGAAGGTTGCGGTTATGAACATAAGGTTCCTAGCTATGCTCCTGACTTCAAAAACCTGTAAAGCCTCCCAACTGCCTAGGGGGGTATCAACTCCATAATACTGAGCCTGGAATGTAAGGTAGAAATTACCCATTAAATTTCACACTCCCAGTAACCCTTCTCTTCAGATGAAGTTTTCAGAATCACAAAAAGAACAACAGTGTTCCCGATGGCTTCATAATCTTTACTATATGGTCCATAATAGCTATCTGACTATTTCCAAGTAGTACCGGGCATACCAAGAAGCTTAACAGACACTGTCAGATACACAGTTGTACGTGAGGAATTGTGTTGAATACTAATAACTAAATACCTACCGTGTGCCTGACATGTCCTAAGTGCTTCATACATATGAACCCATTTAGTCTTTAAAACAATTGTATGATATACAAGGGATTGCATCCATCACCCTGAATGAGGAGACCAAGGTATGGAGATGTCGAGGGACTCCTTTAAGATCATGTAAGTTGCAAGTGAAATAACTGGAATTTGAACCCAGGTTGTCTGGCTGGGAAAACTATGATATCGGCTACTATACCGCACTGAACCTTGATTAGATACAATTAAATAAGAGGATTTTTCCTGAAACAAAGACATTAGTAAAATTAGTTTCTGGGTAGCTATTTTCCTAGAACTGATCTTCATCACCGATGTGGAAAAGGGCAGTCAACCACATTTACAAATACAAGGAGGGGCCAGGAAGTAGATGATTGCAGAAAAGACAGAGCCCAGGGAGCCCAGGTATGTTACTTGGAGGCAATGATGTGTTGGTAAATATTTAATAGGCCAAACCTAGGGGCTTGCGGGTGGTAAGGATGGCTGATTTGCAGCATTTGCCAGTTGCCAGTTTCCATGGTGTAAATACTCATGGAATTCAAGCTACCAGCCTGTCAACACAGAGTGAGGACTGGGAAAAAATGCTTAAAACTGGCTCCCATGAGGTTATACCAGTACACCACTGCCTGGAGGAGACCCCCATATATTAGAGAGCCCAGCTCAGTAAAATGACCTGCACTGGTCACTGGGCAATTTAGGGATAGGAACAGAGACAGTAGAGACTCACTGCTTCCTCGGCATCATCCTTGCGCATCTGCAATGTGACTGGGTTCTTCAAACCATTGTTCCGGTACTGCTTTCCTTTACTGAGTTTAAATTCCAGCCTCCTAATTCTAATGTTTTGGTGGGCCCTTCTACAACCCTTCTTTTATACATGTCTTGGACAGGCAATGGGGGTATTCTCTTCTAGCACGTTGTTGAAGAGGGCCTCTACCCTTTGATACAACTGTTTTACCTGAATAAGCTTTAAAAAAGAAAGAAAGACCATAGTTTAATATTACGCTGTTCCATCTGCTCTTCAGCTACTCCCCACAACTTAAAAAAAAAAAAAAAACAATTATTAGCTACACAGCCATGAAAATGAACAAAATCATGTCTTTTAGAACAACATGGATGGAACAGGAGACTATTATCCTAAGTAAATTAACACAGGAACAGAAAACCAAACACTGCATGTTCTCACTTATAAGTGGGAGCTAAACGATAAGAACCCATGAACACAAAGAAGGGAACAAAAGACACCAGGGCCTACTTGAGGTTGGACTGTGGGAGGAGGGTGAGGATTGAAAAACAATAGGTACTGTGCTTATTACATGGGTGACAAAAGAATCTGCACACCAAACCCCTGCAACACACATTTTACTCATGTAACAAATCTGCATAGGTAACCCCTAAAAAGTTGGAAAGAAAAAAAAACCCAATTCTTACCTCTGTGTTGGGCATCTGTGATATGCAATTTAAACAAGTACAAATGGCTGATGAGCCCACAGAGTGTGGCATGGATGGTGCCCAGTTCCACAGTCAAAATATTGAATTGCCACTGCTAGGCTTGTTAGAAATGCATCCTCCTGGCCAGGTGTGGTGGCTCACACCTGTAATCCTAGCACTTTGGGAGACCGAGGTGGGCAGATCACCTTTGGTCAGGAGTTCAAGACCGCCTGACCAACATAGAGAAACCCTGTCTCTACTACAAATACAAAATTAGCTGGATATGGTGGCACATGCCTGTAATCCCAGCTACTCAGGAGGCTGACGCAGGAGAATCCCTTGAACCTGAGAGGTGGAGGTTGTGGTGACCCGAGATCATACCATTGCACTCTAGCCTGGGCAACAAGAGTGAAACTCTGTCTCAAAAAAAAAATGCATCCCCCGACACTGGAAGGATATGGGCGAGAGCATGCAGGTCAGTCACCACAAATCCATCAGAACCACGGCAGAGACAGGCCAGTTCTCAAATCACTAGTATCATCAGAGCATGTGAAAAAAAATACGTATTTTTGACACCATGTCTCACTCTGTTGCCCAGGCTGGAGTGCAGTGGTGCAATCAGGACTCACTGCAACCTCGACCTCCCGGACTCAAGTGATCCTCCCACCTCAGCCTCCTGAATAGTTGGGACTGCAAGTATGCACCACCACACCTAATTTTGTAATTTATTTTTTGTAGACATAGGGTCTCACTATGTTGGACAGGCTCATCTCAGACTCCCAGGCTCAAGCGATCCTCCCACCTTGGCCTCCCAAAGTGCTGTGATTATAGGCATTAGGGACAGTGCCCAGCCACACATGACAAGATTAAGCACAGAACTGAAAGTGGCCTTGGAAATCATTTCTCAATTTTGTCTAATGAAAACAGACAAGTTAATATATAAATAATTCAGAGTTTGTATTATGGTTCTCTTCTCCCTCTAGCCCAGGGGTTCTTAACCAGGGTGATTTCCCCTCTAAGGACATTTGACCATGACTAGAGACACTGGTTGTCAAAATTGGGTGGGTTGTCAAAACTCCTGGCCTCTAGGGGGTAAAGGTCAGGCATGTAGTTAAACATCCCATAGTACACAAGACAGCCCCCCACAGCAAAGAGCTCTCTAGCCTAAAAGTCAGTAGTGCTAAGGCTGAGAAACCCTGGTCCATGCACAAAATATTGTTTCCAAAAACTAAACAAAATGGTATTCTTACTCCACAAAGCAGTCATATCCACAAATCATATTTTATTAGCTGTGCAATACCACCTTCCATTCGTGGCCTGTGTTTTAATTAAATTTTATAAACTACCAGTACAAATCAATACAATGCATTTTTTAACACACCAACAGCTTGAATGTGCTTGAAGCTTTTAAACAATGAGTTTACTGTGGGCAAACAGAAGGCAAGGACTCAAAGACACAATTAGCTCATGCATCTGGTGCTGGCTAATAAATAATTTTCACATGAATGTAGAAACCACTCTATGTGAACTGTATTTATTTTTTAAAAATAGTTTGAAACGGTAATAAAATGCAATTGTCAGAAGCGTCTTGGTGATCGAGAACTGCTTAATTTAAAAAATAATTAAGTTACTTCCACCTGGCCTGGGGTGGATGAACATGTAGCAAAAACTTCCATCCCACTAGATTCTGGTAGATGGATCGATCTTTCACAAAATATATATATATTTTTTTTCTCCATTTCTTCTTATGGAAGCCAGAAGCCAGGAGAAGCACCCTGCTTTGAAAAGAGATTGTTTGGTTCACATGGTATGCTTTGGTTTATTTAAACAAGTAAGAAAGTAGTCCCCACTTCTGAGGAGAAAATGTGTTTTCTGACTTTTAGATACACTGCAGTATCACCAGTCTGAACGAGTTTCCTTTTCTGTCAAAGAGAAAGTGTCATTTTCTTTTCCTCCAGTGTTCAGTTGCTCCTCTTCGAAAATACTCTTCAGATAAAGCATCTATATGTCTCTATCAGTAGCCAAACGATTCCTTCCATATGACTCAAGGTTTGACATTCAGTGCCTGACAGAATCAGCTTTTGGCACGTCCTTGGATGTGGGATCAGTTTGATGCTTTGAACTTAAAGTTCTCATGATACATCTAAAAATGTCTTCTTAAAAAATATAACAATGTAGGCTAACTTGTGTTCTCTTGTAAGGCTTGCAAAGTGGTAATTAAATAAGCAGACTATAACTCACAAGCGAAAACAAAGTGCATTTTTAAATAAAAGAAACAAATGGAGACAGTTAAAAGGACAACTAAAAAGATAAGCAGATGATTTTTGGTTAATCTTGGGGGAACATGACACGATATTTATGATTTCTTTTCTGGTCAATTTGATTTTGCTTAATGTACTCACAAGGATCATAATAAGCTTATCTCCTCTCCTGCTTTCTGATATTTTAGCATTCCTGGAAACTGAAGCCCTGCTGATAGGATCAATCATAGGAGAAATGTGCTTGCCTTTCATGCTAATGAACGTTTTACAAAACTGCTCTTAAATCATGAATATTTCAATGAGCACACAAAACAATAGGTGTCAGTTTGCTGTAAACACCATCAAAACCTCCACACCATTAGGCTTATAATCTCACAAGCATTCTGCCTTTGTCAGACACTTCACAGGGTGCAACTGGGCTACTTCTGCAGGCAAAGTGGAGATTTTGATTTCTGCTGTAAAAAGCTGGACAGAGAGAAAACGGAGGCTCTCTCGTCTCTGACTCATCAGTCCAATTATTTTGTCACCTTTTATGGAATTATTTTGTTTGTTGCAGCCACTTTCAGTAATTGCAAAAGGAAAGAAAAAAATGTCTGCCACCATCTGTCCCTGGGAGCTCATGTTTTTTTGCTACTTGTCTTCTGTTTCTGTTTGCGAAGGTGCGCATCTATCTCGTGCCTGAATACCAGCATGCCCAACTGCCCGTGGGATGCCTCGTTCATGGCCTTGGACTGCATACACATCTTGTACTGCTCTGGGGTCAGCTCATCCATGCAGCGCTTCTCATGCCAGAGGTGGAAGAGTCCTCGCACGGGCGTCCGCACCACTATGAGGTTGCTGTGAAGATACTTGCGATAAAGGTGCACATCCTCTCCGCCCCAGCCTTTGATGTCCAGATCAAACCCACCTGTCAGGAGAGAACACACTGCTGAATCATGCTGCACTGACCTGTTTTGCTTACCTGAGTTGCACAAGCACCAAACTTTTCATTAAGACATGATTAGGGGGGATGTGTTCTTCACCACCCCTCCACGTGATGAGAGCGTCCACTAGGGTCAGAGGCCCCGGGAATTCCCCAACAAAGACAACTATCATGGCAGACAGCACCAACTTCTTGAGATGACAGGACCTCCAACAAAATTCCAAGCATTTGCCTGCATTAAAGAGTTATCAGCGATGCTAATGAGTAGCCCCAGCCTTGTGATCAATGGGTATAAAAATAAATCTAGTATTCGGTAGCACAATAGGATGACTTACTGCAATTATCAATCAGCTGTTGTTAACAATAATTTATCACATATTTAAAAATAACTAGAGGAGTGATACATATGGTACGTATTTGAGATGACGGGTACCCCCAATGACCCTGATGTGAGGATTACACATTGTATGCCTGCATCAAAACATCACATGTATCCTATAAATACATACTATTATGTACCTATAATAATTAAAACTAGAGCTTGAAACCTCTGAATGCAATTTCTTGTGCTTCCATTAGGATGTGGTCTTCTCCTGTCATTGCAAACAGAGAAGAAACCAGGGCCTTCCGGTGTGATGGAGTGAAAGAGGGTCTCAGTGTGAATAAGTCACATCCCACCAAAGCACTATTCATTTCACAGGCTGCAGTGGTCCTGAAAAGCTGCATGCCATTCTACCACAGGCTGGTGAAATCGGTCATCTTAAAGGGACTGGCCTCACAGTCAGTCCTGAAGTTCTACTCAAAAAAAACAGCATGTCAAGGGAACAGTTTCTTGAAGTGAAAATTTTTATAAAATTTTTAATTTTTATTTATTTATTTTTTGTGACAGAGTCTCGCTCTGTTGCCCAGGCTGGAGTGCAGTGGCACGATCTCAGCTCACTGCAACCTCTACCTCCTGGGTTTAAGCGATTCTTTTGCCTCAGCCTTCAGAGTAGCTGAGATTACAGGCATGCACCACCATGCATGGCTAACTTTTGTATTTTTAGTAGAGACAGGGTTTCGCCATGTTGGCCAGGCTGGTCTTGAACTCCTGGCCTCAAGTGATCTGCCCACTTCGGCCTCTCAAAGTGCTGAGATTACAGGCATGAGCCACCACACTCAGCCTAGAAAAATGTTTAAATGTCCTGTTTGGAAAGCTGATTTTCACATAACCATTTAGGAATATTTCTCTTATATGTGTCCAAGAACACCTGTTGTGAGCTGCTGAGTGTCTGCCGGGCACCCACGACACAGAGAATGGCATCCTGGGTGCTCTGCTCCTTCTAACAGGACTTGACTTCAACTTGTTTTTTTCTTTAACCTGGTGATTTCCTTGGGGGTTCTGTAGTCCTTGTAGTTCACTTCATCTCCGAAGAAAACAAACCTGGGGTTACCCCTCCTCCCTGATTTTAAAATGAGAAGTGTTAGGCCTTGGACCTGAGGGGGAGTTACCTAGAAGCCAGGGAGACCAGCAGCTCCCAGGGAGCCTGGAGATGGGATGCTCCAGGCCACCCTGAGGGCAGGGTCCCTCTGACTCCATCGAGTCTCTGGGTCCAGTCTGAGCACCTGCACCTGAGATCAAGGTTTCTGCCCTGTTCATTCAAACCCAGGTCATGCATAATCCAAAACTCTGTCCCTTCAGAGATCCAAGAGTCAGTATTGCTATGGAAAGGTGGGGTGGCATTTCCAAGGGGAGCGGGGGCTCTCTATTCTCATCCTGACTCTGCCTCCCACCTGCTGTGAGGCCTGGGAGGGTCTCTTTGCTTTTGAGAGGCTTGGTCTCCTCACCTGGATCCCAAGGGCCTTTTTCCTCTGTGCTCTAGAAACCCACAGGCATGTGCATATGCGTATATGCATGTATATGAGTGTGTGTACATGTGCACATCTGTGTGTATGAATGTGTGTGCATGTGTGTGTTGATGGCAACTGCACATTCAGTCAGAGCTTAAAGTCACATCTGGAATTTTGAAGGTTAGCAGTGAGAAATTTGGGTGCTTTTGAGTAAGTGTTTCCCCACAATTCCCTTATTTCCCTCATACCCTTACTGGGAAGCTTAGGATGTTCTACAGGAGGCCAGGCACGTTGGCTCACGCCTATAATCCCAGCATTTTTGGAGGCTGAGGCTGGTGGATCACATGCAATCAGGAATTTGAAATCAGCCTGGCCAACATAGTGAAGCCCCGTTTCTACTTAAAATACAAAAATTAGCTGGGCATGGTGGCATGCACCTGTAGTCCCAGCTACTCAGGAAGCTGAGGCAGGAGAATCACTTAAACCCAGGAGGTGGAGGTTGCTGTGAGCCAAGATAGCACCACTGCACTCCAGCCTGGGTGACAGAGCAAGACAGTGCCTCAAATAAATAAATAAATAAATAAATAAATAAATAAATAAATAAAGGATATTCTACAGGAGAGGACAGAGAGGCCGGGACCCTCCTGGGATGAAGCCCTAGAAGATTTGCTGCAAAGCTGCCTGTATACAACAAGCAGCCTTTAATCTCAGATTGTGTGTCTTATTTGGGGTGACTGCAAGGTGCTGGTGGAGATTACAGGGGCTAAAATGCCACCCCCCTCCAAGCCTCCTCTGCATCCAGCTGTAAGTCTATGACGTGAGGAACAGCATTTGGTTTTTTGTGGTGTGGGGTTCTCGCTATGTTGTCCAAGCTGGTCTTGAACTCTTAGCCTCAAGCGATCCTCCCTCCTCCAACCTCCCAAAGCACTGGGATTACAGGTGTGAGCCACTGCGCCTAGTCTGTAATAGCTTTTCTTTTCTTTTTTTTTTTAAAAAGAAAGGCAATGACACCACCTTCCCCACCAGACTCCTTGGAAACCCGACTTGATTCTTCCAAGGCCTGCATGGGCCAGTGGCCTCTGGGTGGCAGTAGAGATGCAGGTTTGTCCTACCTATATTGATGAAGTCCGACCGATACTGACACGTCATCCCAAATCCAAAGTCTCTCCAAAATCCAGTTTCCTTCTTTATGACCTGCAAAAAAAAAACACTGTCATTTCAGGGGGAAGTTTAGGGTGAACAAAAATAGAGTGTTCCCAAACTCCTGTGAGCCACTGTGGAGTGTGGAGTGATAAACAGCTCATCCCATCAGTGATAAACAGCTTCAACTGGTGCAGGAATTACAGATGGATTTCAGTCCTTGCAGAGAGTCAGGAATACAGTACACATACCAGTCCCAAAACAAGGCCTTGTGATTTTTGGCACCTCTGGCTGGAATGTTTCTAGGGTATAGGTATGAAAACACACACAAACACTAACACACACACACACACACACAATCAAAAACAAACTGGGAGAGTAAGTTTTTGTTTGAGCAGTGCCATGGAAAAGCCACCTACGTGCCTGGCCTCACACCAATGCCAGTGAGAATTGGAAGCTTGGGCCCCTCACACAAGCCTGGGCAGTGATCCAGCAAAGGGCTCAGGAAGTTGAGAAAAGGGATAGAGAACAACTCGGAATTCAGCTGCCCTGGCACGGTCCACACACAGCACTCCCTCAGGGAATAAAAAGAAATATCTGAGAGACTTCAGTGTGTTACCAGCTCTCCAGCTCTGCTAACTCTCGCTTGCTGAGGAAAAGGGCACCGAAAGTCCAGGTTCTGAAGAAAGACTCTGTCCATTCATCTTTAACGCTATTTTAAAACCAGACTGCTCTCAAAAGTATCTACCGTGGTGCCAGCGTGCAGGGCTGTGGAGAAGCCATCAAAACGCTGCCCAGTTTCTTACTCTGCAAGTAAATTTCCAGTATATTTGCTGAAACAGCAAGGCTTCTAAAAAACCCATGTGTACAGATGTATACACACGTATTCAGCTGAGGGAACTCTGGGAACGGTTTTGAGATCTTAATTATTTTTTATAATTCATTCTTGTGGTTAACATAGGTGCCTAGTTGAAAGGACATCCCCACAGCCCCTCCCCTGGGAAAAGGCAGAGAGGGCGGTGGCAGGTTTCTCTCCCCCACCCCAGATTTCAATACTTTTTTGGGGGGACATCTGGCTCTGTTCATTGCTAATTAGGAACAGTACATGACGTGGGAGAAGCACCAGAGTCTTGTCCCAATGTGACCACTGCCTTACTTTTTCACTTCAGGCAGGCTCCTTCACTTCTTCATCCATCTTTTTTTTTCCCTATATAAGGAGGGGATTGAGCTCACTCATCCCTTAGGTGTCTTTCAGCTTTCACATCCACATGTTTATCACATGACTCTTATTCCCTCTTCCTGAAGTTTCACCGCAGGCTAATTATATTGGATAAATGTCTTGCAGAAGGGCTGATGAATCTGAAACATTCTTTTACTCTGTAACATACCTGTCTTACTTTCACTACAACCTAGATGTCACTTCCATGATGTCACTTACATTCCCCAGGGAATGGGGACCTGCTACCACTCTCCCCTGCAAGCATCAGTACTGCCCAAGGAAAGTAAGGACAAAGAAAGGTTCTGTTGGTTAAAGCTGTCCCTAGCAAGTATTCTCCAGTTCTACTTCACAATATAGGATCGTTATACATTATCTCCCAAATGACAAGGCAATTTCATTAGTATCAACTGGAAAGATTTTGCAAGGCAGGAAAGTCTGGAAAAGTCTCCATGGAGTAATTTTTTTTTTTTTGAGATGGAATTTCACTCTGTTGCCTGGACTAGAGTGCAATGGTACGATCTGGGCTCACTGCAACCTCTGCCTCCTGGGTTCAAGTGATTCTCCTGCCTCAGCCTCCTGAGTAGCTGAGATTACAGGCATGCACCACCACGCCCAGCTAATTTTGTATTTTTAGTAGAGACAAGGTTTCTCCATGCTGGTCAGGCTGGTCAAGAACTCACCACCTCAGGTGATCTACCCGCCTCGGTCTCCCAAAGTGCTGGAATTACAGGCATGAGCCACCACGCCCAGCCGGAGTAATTGTTTAAAAAATGGATTTTGTTCTATCCCTGCCTTACCAGGTACACGGTTTCTGCTATAGCAGATGACCTAATATTCCTTCTGCTGGCAACCTAGACAAATTCCCTAAGCTTCTGGGTAATAATGAAGTCAAAGAGAGATGCCAGTATTCAAACTTGAAATATTTGGCTGAGGTATACCAGGAATTTAAAAAGGAACGCGTCAAACAGGAAAAACAATGGGCCAAGCCTTGGGAAGAAAGACAAGAGGAAGGCATCCAGAGACGACTGCATTGATGTAGGGCCTGACAAGGTTGAACAAGGTGAACGGTGACCCTCACATGGGAACAGCATGACAGAGGCAATCTGGCTTATGAGCTGGGGAGTAAGCTGTGTAAACATTTATTAAAGTCAGTTTGGAAGTTGGCAAGCCACAAAAGGCCACTATCTGAAGAGCTTGTTGAAATGTAGCCCTTTGTGGAAACTGATTTGGTCATGTCCACAGCATGTAATTTCAGGGCAAGACGGAGTTCTCTTAGTGGATGTTCCGCCACCCACAGCTGTGCTGGGTCGCTAACTGGAAGGATGCTCTCAATGGGCAGTCTGGCCGATGTGTGTGCCCTCAAGCACACATCTGATTACATCACGTTCGCATGTGAAGCCCTGCAACAGTTATATAGGGCTGAGGATTAGGGAATCCTAGCCTAAGGCCTATATAAGGCCCGTTTTCTGCCCCTTGGATTCTCCATGTTCACAGGTCTCCAAGGCCAGATACTTGCAGTCCCTCCTGTCTGGGTCACCCTTCACCCACTCATCACTAAGCTCTGCTCCACTGTTACTGCTCAGATGGTCGTCCTGACCCTCCTGGCCCGTGTTATACACCTGCCCCCCAATGCCACTTGCTGCACTGTCACCCTGGTTTGCTTTGTCTGTAACAATTCTGGCTTCTGAAATGATCCTGTTGATGCATCTCCTTCTCTGTTTGCTGACTCTCTTCAGACACCAGCCATGGTGAATGTAAGCTCAGGACTTGGTCTTGTTCACAGGTACATCTCCTGCACACAAAACACTGTCCAGCACACAGCAGGCACTCAGTAAATACTTGCTCATTGAATGAACCAAGAGCAGTCATAGGGCAGAGATGGTGCCAAGCCAGTGGAAACAGATACGTTGCAAGTAGGAGGTGCTCGCCAGCAAGCGGCCCAACAAAGGCCTGGGAAATGCAGTGGCAAGAACCTCTCAGAATCCTGTGGCTCTGGACCAAGGGACAAAAATGTTTTCAGCTCCCTAGAGTCTAAGGCCGAGTGTGTGACTTCTTAGAAACTTTGCTACAGGTGTGAGTAGCTCCACGACTCTGCTCAAGCACTGACAAGTGATGCACCAATGATGTCTGCTACAACAGAGGAGGAAGGAACCCTAAGATAAAGGAGACACTTTTGAAAGAAAAACATCTCTTCTTCCTGTCCTGGATTTCACTGATCTGTTTTCAAGTGCTATCCTCATTTTTTTTCTTTTGAGATGGAGTCTCACTCTGTCACCAGGCTGGAGTGCAGTGGCACGATCTTGGCTCACTTCAACCTCTGCCTCCTGGGTTCAAGTGATTCTCGTGTCTCAACCTCCCAAATAGCTGGGATTACAGGCATGCACCACCATGCCTGGCTGCATTTTTTATATTTTTAGTAAAGAAGGGATTTTGCCATGTTGGCCAGGCTGCTCTCAAACTCCTGACCTTAGGTGATCCATCTGCCTCAGCCTCCTAAAGTGCTGCGATTATAGGCATGAGCCACCGCACCCACCCTGCTATCCTCATTTTCTAAAATGTCCTCTGATGGCTGGCCTCCTCTCAACTCTCTCTGCAGCACCTGCTCCCTCCCCACCTGAGATCCCAGCAGAGTACTGCAAGGCATGAATACACCACAAAAGGACAGTTGTCAGCCCTGCTTTCTCACAGGAAGTTTCCAGAGCCACAGCTCTGTGAGTGATTCACGTGAGGGGATGATTATTTTCTATTAGGACGAAAACATAAAGCACAAATCAGCATCTCTCCCTCAAGATGTGGGAAGACAGCCGCCCTGCAGCTCCATGTGAGCTGGGGCTGTGGTCAGCGCCTGTCTGGTTTAATGGTGCCGACTTGGACACCTGCCCGTGAAACAATATGGACCCTAAAATAAAATAAATAGCAACTACTCAGGCGTAGCAGCACTTTCTCTAAATCAGAGAGTCTCTCAGCCACCTAGACTGTGTCTGGCCCATCTTGCATTCACAGCAACGCCTGTGAGCAGGACCAGATTATGGGCAAATGACCCAGGCAGTTCCATAGGCCCCCACGCATGGAAGGCCCCATGCCTGCTGTCAGCATCGTGAAGTTCACAATACTTTTTGAACAGGGGCTCAAATTTTGATCTTGCACCAGGTCATGTCAATTACATAGTGGTTTCTGGCCTGGGGGGAAGCAGACTCCCTGAGCTGCGGTGGTGTCTGTGTCCAGGCTGGGTGCCCCATGCCCTGGGCTATCCATTCCTTATTATCTGGGCCCTGAGGGCTCAGGGATCACGCTTGCACAGAGTGCCAGGAGGACTACATGCCCTCTTATTGTGGCCTCTTGGTATGAAGGTAGAATGACTTGCCCAAGATCACTCAGCCAACATAGCTAAGCCCAGAACAATTCTAAGACTCTGGACACATTTCCGTGCCTTGAGAAATAAGGTATTCTAGAGCCATAGCTTTCAAAGAATCATTTAAGAACAGACTCAAAGGCCCTCTCCTCCCAGATGTATTTGCATTTACTACAGTTTCCTGTAAGTCTTTATAGGTGTCTACATAAAAAACACATTGTGTCTCCGAAGGGAATCATGCTGGACAAGGAGTCATCCAGGTTCTCCCATTTCCAGGAGCCTATCATCTAAAACTAGATGTCCCTGTTGCCCCCTGAAGCACTCTGAGGGAAAAGAATGTAGCCCCTGTTGCCCAGCATCCTCAGCCCAGGTGCAGTGACATGGCATGGCACTCGAGTTCCCATCCCTGCCCCTTAGCCACTGAGGGCATCTGACCCTCAATTCCTTATCTGTGAAATGAGAATAATTGCACCTTTTCCCTTATTGACTATCACGTGAGATAATGTGGGCATGGGGCTCACTTCTGGAAATGCTCCATAAATGGCACCTGTTCATATTAATTTTGGTACTTAGCGAGTGAATGTTTCCTGAATAAATAAAAACAGAATGCAAGGATGCACAGGATGTGCCATGCTCATTTGGCAATTCACAAAAAGGTTTCAGTGAAGCTGCAATGGTAAAATACTTTCCGAAAGGAGGTCAAAAGGTCAAGGGTATGACCAGAGAGAGGGAAAGACAGAAGCCAGCACGCTATGCACACACTGAACAGTATCACAAAGTCATTAGACTTAACTGAGGGGCAAGATCTCATGGCAGACCAACATGTGTCCATGGGATTCTGTGGGCATTAGAAATGGTAAGGAGGTCGCCGTAAGTTGCAGTGACAGCCATGGAGACTGAGCAGGTGTGCTCACCGGGCAACAGGGCTGGCTTGGGTGACTATGGAGCTGGTACCTTGTGTCAGGTTCTGGGGTTTACAGATATTTTCTCTGTCACACATTTGAGAGTCAGTCTGTGGAGAACAATGAATCCCAGCAAGGACTTGGGGCTTGCAATGCTGTGCTGGAGCCAGCTCGCACCAGCTCAGAAGGATTGCGCAAGTCTCTTCCCAACCCTGTGTTCAGTGATGTCAGGCTGGTAGCCTGAAATAGGCCATGGTGGGAGTATTTACACCACGGAAATTGGCAAATACTATAAATCAGGTCTTTTCCCTGCACCCTCTTTTCGGAGAACAGGTTGTTAAATATTTACCAGCACATTTCTGGCTCTGTGCCAAAAGATATTTTTAAAATTTGAATGAATCTGTGTTTTTGAAACCTATTTCTGGCAGAGGGTGAACAAAAAACCAAAGTCTAGGGGAGGATAGGAGGCTAAAGATAGAAATGGTAGGAGGCTCCGTGGTGACCTAAGCAGGAACTGGCGAAACTTGAACCAGGAATGTGAAACGTCTAAAGTTAATGTTTATTTAAATTATAATCATTCCTTTCCAACAAACTGTTTCTATATTAAAGCACTAGCAAGGTTTAAACTAAAAAATTTAAGTATTAGTATAAAATTCCATAGTTTCACTTAGTATGTATTACTAATGGTCTATACTTAGAGGGGAAAAACAACAGTAGTCAAAACATACACACACACACACACACACACACACACACACACACACACAAAATCATAAATGTGGGTTCTTGCTTTTGTCTGCGGGCAAAACATTAATTAAATGACAGTGGCAACTGTCACAAGAAGGAATAACATACATTGATTAATGTGATCCTATTTCAAGGGAGGCTAGTAAAGGCTAGCATTTGTTTGCAAAAGTAACTTTCATCACAGCAACATTCTGGATCTGTGTTCTCCTTTCACCTTTGATACTGATGTATTCCAGGAATGCTATCAAGGATGTATTAATATATAGGTAGCATCTCTTGCAAGACTGAGCCAAAATGTACCCTCAGTAGGAAGTCATTACCAATTGGTCCATTTCCAACCATTACTTTTTATTTTACACCTTCTCACCACCCACATAATCTATCTCCATTATATTAATTTCTATAGTTTCATGTTCTCCTTTGGAATTTTTGTCAGGACATCTCCTTTATACATCAGTTCTTATCTACATCCTAAGCAAATTTCTTTCCTCTGTACTGCTATAAAGAAATCCTGATTTTGCCCTGAGCTCTGCCAGTAGTTAGCTGTGCAATCCTGAACAAGCCAGTCCACCTCTATAAAAAGAAGTAAGCGAAACACCCTCACACTTTGATTTACACTTCCGAGTAAATCAAAGTGTTTCAGTTCTTGACTTCTCCAGTGGCACCTAGTGCAGTCCTTTGCAGGCAGCAAGTGCTCAATAACTGGTTTGTCCAGTGAAAAACATAACCATACTCTTCTTTTGAGAAGGAGGAGTCCTTCATCTCAAAGAGAAGAACTACTGTTTCACCAAACTAAATAGCCATAAATACTGAACTCAAAATATCAGACTTCCATGGTCTAGGAAAGTCAAAATTGCATTTAGAAGTAAATGTCTGAGGCTGCAGGATAATTCACAGCCTCTGGCAATGGACACAGGGAATCTGAGTGGTTTCTGCTTTGACCACTAATTCTGAGGATCTGAGAAACCTGCCTAACTGCACTGTGCCTCTAATTACTTTCAGAACTCCTCCTCTGCAGGAATAATAATACAAGGATAAAACCCCTGGATTGTAAAATGAGAATTCCTTGCAAGCAAATAAGGACTTTATGAGTTTGAATTGGAAATATTCATCACATTCTATGTCAAATGCAAAACAATACATAACCTAAAACCAAAGGAACTTTAACTGAGTGGCTGAAAGAAAATAAATCCTGTATCCTGTTTCCCTTTCCATCCAATTAGAAGCTTAGAACTCTGGGAAAGGAAACAAGTTTCTGTCTCAATGATGGTGATATCATGTGCTGCTTAATCACACAACTGTAAGCAAAGGCAATTGTAACATGATGGTATTTGTGTAACTGCACATAGAAAAGGTACAGGAAAAATATGGTATAAATGATTTAAAAATGGTTTCTTGTAAGTATAACTTGTGTACTGCATAACAACATTTCCATCAACAACAGGCTGCATATCAGATGCTGATCATCCAGGAAGCCAAGGTTAACTTATTACTAAAGAAAAGAAAACTTTCTCCTTCCTCTCCCCCACCACCCTGCGGAAGACAGAGTCTCGCTCTGTTGCCCAGGCTGGGTGCAGTGGCATGATCTCGGCTCACTGCAACCTCTGCCTCCTGGGTTTAAGCAATACTCCTGCCTCAGACTCCTGGGTAGCTTGGATTACAGGTGTGCACCACCATGCCAAGCTAATTTTTGTATTTTTAGTAGAGACGGGGTTTCATCATGTTGGTCAGGCTGGTCTTGAACTCCTAACCTTGTGATCTGCCTGCCTTGGCCTCCCAAAGTGCTGGGATTACAGATGTGAGCCACCATGCCCAGCCAAGAAAAACTTTTACAAAATAAATTTAGTGTCACCTAAGTCTACAGTGGTTATAAAGTCCACAGTAGCGGACAGTAATGTTGTAGGCCTTCACATTCACTCACCATCCACTCACTGATTCACCCAGAGCAACTTCCAGTCCTGTGTTACAAGCTCCATTCATGGGAACCATTTTAAAAATCATTTGCACCCTGTTTTTCCTGTGCCTTTTCTATGTTTAGATACATAACACCATTGTGCTTCAATTGCATGCAGTATTCAGGACAGTCACATGCTGTACAGGTTTGTAACCTAGGAGCAATAGCCTATACCATATAGCCTAGGTGTGTAGTTGGCTATGCTCTGTAGGTTTGTGTAAGTGCTCCATACAATGTTTGCACAATGATGAAATTGCCTGATGATGGATCTCTTATGACATATCTCCACTGTTATGTAGCAGATGACTATAGAAAAAAAATTTTTTTTTTTTTTGAGACAGGGTTTTACTCCATCACCCAGGTTGGAGTGCAGTGGTGTGATCTCAGCTCACTGCAGCCTCTTCCTCTCAGGCTCCAGTGATTCTCAGCCTGCTGAGTAGCTGGGTCTACAGGTATATGCCACCACCCTCGCCTAATTTTTATGTTTTCTTTTAACAGAGATGAGTTTTCCACATGTTGGCCAGGCTGGTCTCAAACTCCTGGCCTCAAGTGATTCACCCATCTTGGCCTCCCAAAGTGCTGGGATTAACAGGGGTAAGCCACCACACCCAGCTGAAAACTAATTCTTAAGGTGTGAAAAACTCTGTTTTTATGTATAAAGTACAGATATACATACCGTACAAAAAGTATACACAGGATATCTGTGGTATTAAAATTCCAATGGGGGAAAAGGGAACTGTATTATTAGTAAATCTGGTACACCCCAAAATGAAGCCATGCTGGGATATGGCAAGACATGAATGTTGTCCATCCTGAGTGCCCGAAAGTTGAAACTTTCTGGAAAATATCATAATATAAGCTTCTAGAGATTAATAGGGAAAAAGAAGATGAAAGGCACAGGATGGGGCTGGAAAGAACAGGTTACACTATTTGTGGGAGCTTACACACAAAGTCAATCCTGAAAGAATTTCACAGAACATGTGTTTTTGATGGAAATCAGTTTACTCTCCCATTGCACGGCAGCATGAGAGACCTGGTGCCATCATGTCTTCAGATTCCCACAGCAGATGTCCTTCCTCCATCCTAAGGGGTCCTCAATAGTCTAAGAGGCAGACCTACTGAAAGCAAGGAAGAACAGACATCCCTCAGATGGGAAGGCCACGAGATACAGCCTGAGCCAGAACATAGCTTCAGACAAATCTGGTTCCTCTCCCTGCAGGGAACTAGCTTGAGTTGGGAAACTCCATGCATGGGGGCCATGCCTACCCAACACAGAGATCTTCTTCTGGCTTGCCTGTCTTTTTGCTGTCTGCACTGCCTCTCTGCAAAACGGACTAACTCCCTGTGACAACAAAGACATCTCAGCCTACAGAGACCCTTAGGAGCTATGTACGTCCACTATCCAACACCTATGCAGCCAGATCTTAGCAGAGAAGTCCTTTCAACATTCCTTTGAGAGCCACCTTGCCAGTGACTCCTTTAATCCTAACGTCCACCCATGCACTGTGATGTGTGGGAACAGTGGCATGATGGGAAAGGCACTGGGAGTTTCCACTTCAAATTCACAAAGACCTTATTTACCTGTAAGATCTAGGGAATTGCCCTCGCTCTCTCTGGGCAAAGAAAGCCACCCCTTTCTCACTTCTGTCAAATGGGAACCTAAATCTCACCTTTGTTATCTTGTAGGATTTTGTAAAAATCAAGAGAAACTGTGCTGCAACCATAATGCAACAATACTAGTTTCCCAAAACCACTGATGGAAACTATGAAGGTGTGAAATTACCTTTCTGTAAAGTACTGCTTCCATTTATTTTCTGCTTTAAATATTGCAAGCACTTTTAATCAACGAGGCACTGGGAGCAGAGGCCAGCACATCTGCCAAACTTAAAAACTACTAAGGGAATCATTGCACAGATTTCCACTTACCTTTGCTCATGGTCAGGTGCCCCTGGTAATGACAGACACTAAACAGAGCCACACAAAGGCACCTGCAGGGTAATTACTCACCAGTTGCTGTTCTAAGGGAGGGACTGCATCATGGTGGCCGTATATTATGCCAGGATTATACTGACTGAAAAGCACTGGATAAAATACCTTCTTCCCTGCAAACCGGAAAAGAAACATTCACTTATAGTTCTTTGATATTTAGTCCTCTGAAACACCCCAGATATTTGCACCCACTTTTTTTTTTTTGAGAGAGGTCTCACTCTGTCACCCAGGCTGGAATGCACAGGCCCAATCTCGGCTCACTGTAACCTCCACCTCCTGGGTTCAAGTCATTCTCCTGCCTCAGCCTCTTGAGTAGCTGCCATTACAGGTGCCCGACACAACACCCAGCTAATTTTTGTATTTTAATAGAGAGAGGGTTTCACAATGTTGGTCAGGCTGGTCTCTAACTCCTGAGCTCAGGTGATCCACCTGACTCAACCACCCAAAGTGCTGGGATTATAGGCGTTAAACACTGCACCCAGCCTGCACCCACCTTTCCTTTTCCCTTTATTCAGCTCTAAAATGGGTCTTAGAAGTACAGCATCAAGCAGACCAGACAGTCAGATCTGCAAATATTTCTTATCTTCTAGCACAAGAATCCAATTTGAAATACTGACAGTCCATGACCTGGCACTGGACACCACCCTGTGGGAGTGGGTGTAAAAGAGGGTCCTGGTGCCCCCACCCCCACCAAACACTAACCCCTTACTCGCTGGCTCACGAGGTAGTCTTAAATAACCATTTAAGACTTTGACTTTGGGTCAGGGTGGCTTTGGGCAGTTGGTCTGCAGTCAGAGTCTAGGGTGGTTGCTCTTTATTCAACAGAATAATTTCTATATTTGAACAACTGGCATGGCTGTGCCAGAGCTCATCAGCCGAATAGCAGCCTTGCCTACGAGTGGAGTATGTGAAAGTCGTTTTTGTTCTGTGGGTTCTTTCTGTGAATAGTTCTTCCACCCCGGGTAACTGCCCACAGGTACTTCTTTCTGTTTAGGGTTGGGCAGTTTTCCAGGTCCACATCCTCCCCACCACTTTCTCTTGAAAATGTACACGAAAGCCGACCTCCGAGTTGCAGATGGAAGAGAGGTTATAAACATAAACTTGGGGAAAGAATCCCAGAATTATGGTGGCTTACAGGCCCATGATGTAGCCCCAAAGGAGAAATCAAACCAGATGGTGATATGGTTTGGCTGTGTCCCCACCCAAATCTCATTTTGAACTGTAGCTCCCAGAATCCCCATATGTCACAGGAGGGACTAATGGGAAGTAATTGAATCATGGGGGCAGGTTTTCCCATGTTGTTCTCATTATAGTAAATAAGTCTCAAGAGATTTGATGGTTTTATAAACAGGAGTTCCCCTGCACATGTTCTTTTGCCTGCTGTCATGTAAGACTTGCCTTTGCTCCTCCTCCTCCTTCTGCCATGGTTGTGAGGCCTCCCCAGCCATGTAAAACTGTGAGTCCATTAAACCTCTTTCCTTTATAAATTACCCAGTCTTGGGTATGTCTGTATTAGCAGCGTGAGAATGGACTAACGCAGATGGTTTTCCTTTTCTTTGCCACTGGGGTAAACAGGCTGATTCAAAAGCAGGAGATTGGAGTGACTGACCCATAAAGAGAACGACACATGGGCCCAGAGGGCTGGGTGCCACCTGAGCGTGACAAAGAGGGGATCCATACCTGGCTGTGTATTCAGCCTACATGTATTGAGGAATTCAGATGTGAAGTAGATGTCAACATCACAGAAAAAGAGAAGGACATTGCTTCCCTTCCAGAAGCGGGCTCCAACATCAAGTCCCTTTCCCCGAGAAAATTCTCCATTTAGCTGGATGAAGGTAAAGTTTCTGAAGTTGGCAGCTCTGAAAAGGCAAGACCAGGTACTGTCACTCACATGTCCACATGTTGGCAGCATACCCTAAATAAAATAAGTGATCAGGGCCCATCCATGTCTTGACCCACTTCTTTTGTAACCTGAGGGCACTGGGACTCCCCAAGCAGTTAGAGAATGGCTCAGGGTCGCCAGAAACTCACTGGGATTAAAGGTACCAAGAACACCTAGTGAAGTCTTAACATCAATTTCTTCCTTGTTTCTCTGGCAGTTGATCCATGTTGAAAACAGTATTGTCATCGTTAATGACTATTCTTTGTGAAGGAGAAAACTTGAACTAGGGAACACTAGACACAACCCCCAAGAATCTTCATGCATCCTGAGCCAAGCAAATGAGGTCACTGAGCCAAGGAAGTAAGATCACATTGCAATGGCCCCACTTAGCATCTTCTCATCTGTGTTCAAATCCAGGAGCCAGGCAAAATGTTCTTGATGTAAATCCCAGATTCCTTCCCTATCCTCAGGTAAAGTAGCATAGCATGGCAGGTAAAGTGACCAACTTGGAGTTAGAAGATGACTGAGTCCTCGCTCTTCTATAGATAGCTCTGTGTTCTAGGCAAGCCCATGAATATTCCTGAACCTCAGCTGCCTCATTTGCCAAATAGGTATTATAACACCTTCCTTCACTATCCCACCACAGAGTTATTAGTTAGGTAAACAGTGTCAAGAGTATACAGCACTCTGTAAGCATCAGCTGTTGCAGTGATTAGCATGGGCAAGGATTCCCAGGATCAAGGTAGTGAAGCCAGGATGTTTCTTGCATTTGTTGTTCTTTCCCAGGGACAGAAGAACCTTCTGAAATGGGGCCTGTCTTGAGCTTAAGTTCCATGAATTTATTCCATACCCAGTGGGACAGGTACTGTCTTCTACCAGATAAAACTAGAGAACCACCTTCAGTCCTCTTTCAGCCTAGCAAATCTCTTTTCCTGTCAACAACACCTTTCTTTTCCTCATAGCTTTCTCTCCTCTCACACTCCCCATCCTGCCCATCACCTGGCTTATCCCCATTCCCCAACTTCTGTCTACTCTTTGTCTTCAAAAGGTAGAGAAACTCATTTCTAGTGTGTAAAGTTTGTATTCCAAGTACCTATCTTGGGTAAAGACCAACACAAATATAGTGTCATAAGCTTTTAAAATGCTAAGTTGTATTTGTATCTGGAATTGAATCAGTAAAACGAGTTCTGCTATTCCCTCCCTGACTCATCTTCTTCTTTTAGATCTGGGAGTGAGCTTGGTTTTTTATCTGGGGATCAGTGGGCCCATCTTTGTCTGAATCTGATGCCAAACATGCTTTTCAGATTTAGATCAAGGCAGGACGCCTCATGATGGATAGTGCACTGGTCTAGGAGTCTAGAAACCTGGATCCAGGGCTAAAACCATGCCTGGGCCCCCCACCTAGGTATTCAACAGATGTTTTTGAATGAGTGCATAAATATCTGAATGATTCTAAACCTAGCTGTGTCTCTGATGGATCTGAGTCAAGTCACTCTACCACTTTTGTTTCTGTTTCTAGGTAAAACATCCAGTAGTTATGGACCTCAAAGTCCCCTTTACATGCTAAGATGCTATTTTTCCTTGGCAAATAAAATTGTTTTACATATGTACATTATATATACTTGTATATAAGGCAGTTTTTCTTTTAGAGATAGGGTCTTGCTCTGTCACCCAGGCTGAAGTGCAGTGGCATGATCATAGCTCACTGCAGCCTCAAACTCCTGGGCTCAAGTGATCCTCCTCTCTCATTTTCCCAAGTAGCTAGGACTACAGGTGCAGGCCACCATGTCCATTTAATTATTAAAAATTTTTAATCGAGACAGAGTCTCACTTTGTTGCCTAACTCTTGGCTTCAAGATGTCGTCCTGCCTCAGCCTCTCCAAAGTGCTAGGATTATAGGGATGAGACACCACACCTGGCCAAGGCTCTATTTTTCTATGATCCTTCATTCACTTTAGCACCAATCTACATTTGTAGGGATTCTCCTCCTTTTTCAGAACTCTATCTTGAGTCTCTTCTCTGGGTGGGTGCCCCCAGTGTCCATTTTCTGTGTGTTGCATTGAAGTCATGTTTCAAAACCTTTTCAGTATGAGGTTTGGTGCTAGTCAATGACAGTGCTATCATCCTGTCTCCAAAGACATTCAGATGGTCTGAGATCATTGCAAGCACCTTCATATCTCAGAGTGTGTGCAGCCCCAGTTTCTGTAAGTCAGCTCAACACATTTCTGTCTTCCCTGTTTGGTCAGTTTCCAGGAAAGTTTTACCCACAGGAGATTCCTTGATTTTTACCTGTTCAGCTAAAGGCATCTCATCCTATAGTCCACCTTGCTTTAACTTTCTGTGTATTTAATACACACAGCCAGTAGCCAGTCTCTTTCTTCACTGTTTCAAGGTTTGTATTCTTTGGGACCTCTCCCTCCCCATTATACAGAGATATCTGCTAACTTTCAAAGTACAAACACAATGTATGAGCAAGTCCTTCCTCACTCAGATTGTACCTGACTCATAATTCTGGTACCTGCTCCAGGAGGGGTTCCACGATCTACTATAGTAGAATACCACTATAAAAACTCTTGAACAACAAGTGACTTTTGCCAAGGGAAGAAGAATATAGGCTCTTAATAGACTGCATTAAATGAGCTGCAACACCAAGAACCTCCTTCTTGAACAGCCTATAGTCTATTTGCATAGATAGGTCAAATATTTACACAAGTTAAATCACATTGAGTAGTTAAATGCCAGGGTCCATCCCACAGACCCCAGCTGCATAACAGATGAATAACTGCACTCAGACACAAATTTCCAGTGAATGAGTGGAGTAGGGGGTCGTGAGCCATTCACACAGAGAGATTGCAGCTACACGACCCTGAATAATTGGCCCTCTATGCATTTATTCAGTATACATTTAATAATAAAGGCTTTAAGTCAACACCCTTGTGGAGAAAGATTAAAGGCAAATATCATTGGAGAGTAATTTCGCTGGTCAACCTCCCCTAAAGAGGCCATCTCGCTCAAAGGTTAGTTTTAAGACCACATGAGTAAACAAGTTATTCAGATAAACTCATCCACATACCCTAGCTATTTGCTTTTCTTATTACTTAAATGTAAAGGGGATTTAGGCTGCCTTCAGTCAAAACTTCTACTGAAACTATGCAAAAACCTCTCACCCTTCCAAGAAGTTTGTGATTATTATTTAATGCTATCTCTAGTATTTTTCCTTTAATGTTTTTGCCACCATCCTGAGAAAATCCCCACAGTTAAATAAGAATACATGACAATGTTAGAAACTGAGGTAACGGCATGAAAGAAATGATGAGTATACAGATGACTAATTAATTGCCAAGTGAACAGTAGAGAGACAGTGCTACAATTCAGAGGGGAGACTGGTAATTTGGTGGTGTGCATGCTTACTCAATGCACAGGTTAACCTAGTTTATTCTGTACACAAATCCCCTAACCCTGGCTTAAGCTCTTGCTAATAAATGCTGTTCTCTCTTCTGCTGCAACAGAGGATTGGGGATGGGCTGGGCTTCCTGTTGGTCACAGTCATAGGAAGAATCCATAGTACCTAGTGTTTGAGATGACCTTCATTTGGAAGAACTTTTCTTCAGTCTTAACATATAAACTCCTATGCTTCTATTCATGTGTTGCTTCTAGAAAAGAAAATTCAGGAAATGGATGCTGGCGAACACATTATATGGCCATTAGGCGAACGCATTATATGGCCATATAAACAAAATGCAATTTGTTTCCTTTCTCTTCATGCAACCTTTCTGCAAAGATAAGACAATGTGTGTTATATCCATGGCACTACCCAATCTGAATACGCATTTCAAATTCACAGGCTGCACAGAAAGCCCTGGGAAGTGGTACCCACGTCTGTCCATGCAATGTTTCCATGTGGACAACACTGGGGCCAGTGCACACACACACACACAGCACCAGAAACCTCTGCTTGCCTGTTCTACCTGCCCCACAAAGGGCTCTGCCCTGATCTAGCTTTGCATGGCACCTTCATCCACCCTAATCAACACTGGTCAGAAGGCAATATATGTCATTATTGCTGGCCTGGCAGTATGAGTCCATGTGA
The DNA here is from genome assembly GCA_963573385.1 of Cacajao melanocephalus. Taxonomy (NCBI): domain Eukaryota; kingdom Metazoa; phylum Chordata; class Mammalia; order Primates; family Pitheciidae; genus Cacajao; species Cacajao melanocephalus. Next base: position 178,002 of record CAUYLG010000764.1, read on the forward strand.
ACGCTGCTCTGAAGCCCTGACAACTCACCAGGCCCTGATCAGAGCACTTAGCATGAGTGTACACAGAAGGCAGGGTGGGGACAGAGACACTGCTGGCTTGGGAAGCATCATCAGCCAGTCACAAACACCAGAGGAGGCCCAGAGTGCTAACTCTGTCATCCATGTGTGGTTCCCAGGGTAGCTGCCAGGTCATTACGGTCAGCTAGGGGTCTGACGATAATGGTACAATTTTCCCTCCTGATTCCTCAACCCAAGGCTTTCTTCCAATACACCAGTTATCTGAAAGAACCCCTCCATCTCCTTTCTTGCCATCAGGAAGAGCCTCTGTTAATTAACAAGCACCCTCTGCCAAGAAGAGAACTGAGCTGGAAAAAACAAGAAAAAAAAAAATCAAGACAACTTCCTGTCTTTTCCAAAACAAAGAGATTAATACATTGCCAAACCTCCTGGGCCTAGAAGGCGGGCAGCCTCCTCATCTGAAACTTATCAGTACTAGCCATGCAGACTCCAGAACAGGAAATGGCAAGATGAGGAAGAATTGGCTTCTTCAAGATAATCAGGCCCTTATCAATGCCCCGGATCTTCATTTTTAAACAGTGCTCATTGGGCAGGGACTCCATCACTAGACTAGAGCATACCCTGCTCAATAGTCGATTAAAAGGCATTAGAGCCATTTAAACACAATGACACATTTCACCTCAAATCACTGAGGTACCCAAGGTAGTGTTATAGTGTGATTTGGGAAGGTCCAAACCATTGGCTACAATATCCAAATGCAGACTATGGTGGTGCCCAGCCAGGCATGCTGCTTGATGCTCATTCCTGCTTCCCCACCACCCCCATCTCCAGTGACCAGCCAGGAGTAGATGTTTATGATTGTGAAAGAACAACAGAATCTCGGGAAACCAAACTCACCATGCCAAAAAGAAAATTAAGCTTAGGAACTGAGTCACCAAGACTGTTCTGCTGGCCAGGTGCAGTGGCTCGTGCCCACAATTCTAGCACTTTCGGAGGCTGAGATGGGCAGATCACTGGAGGTCAGGAGTTCAAGACTGGCCTTACCAACATGGTGAAACCCTGTCTCTACTAAAAGTAGAAAATTACCCAGTCATGGTCGTGGGTGCCTGTAATCCCAGCTAATCGGGAGGCTGAGGCCGGAGAATTGCTTGACTCTGGGAGGTGGAGGTTGCTGTGAGCCGAGATTGTGCCATTGCACTCTAACCTGGGCAACAGAGCCAGATTCCATCTCAAACAAACAAAAAATGATTTTCCTGCAGTTCACTAACAGCAGCTGTAGCTTTACAACCCCGTGACAGTCTCATTTTCCTGACTCCCCTTTACATGTTCATTTTTTCATATGTAAAATGTAGATTTACTGAGAACAAGGCAATGCAGAATCGCTTTTGTCCTCTGTTCCTTCTTTTCACATGCAAAACATAGATTTACTGAGGCTAATCAGAGCCTCACAAGATTAGGAGCATCTACCTCAATGCCTGCTCTAGGTCCTTTCGTTTCTCCTTCTCCTTGTTCTTTCCCTTTTAAATACCCAACTGCACAAAATCCCCTTCGGAGAGAGCAGAGGTGGCAGATGCTTCTCTGGTTTGTGATTTTCCCAGGCACATCGTCAACCTTGACTAAATAAACCTCAGATCGACTGAGCCTTCCCTCAGTGTCTTTTTGGTTTATATAATAGACATGTCACCAAGGCGTGAACAGGGCTAGGGCCTCCTATCTGCTTGCTGTTTTCTTCCCCGAATGCTCTTTCTGCATCTACTCTTGCAAACATCCTCAGTCTTCAAGGGCCATGTCAAGCATCACTGCCCCTCCTGTGCCTTGCAGCAAAGTGGAAGTGCACACTCTAAGTTCCCAGCATTTAACCCACTCCTGCCTCTGTCTGTGTCCTGGTGCCTTCATGTGCCTTTGCTTGCACAGATCTGTATGAGCTGCTCTAGAAGCCTCCACACCCTTCAAGGACAGCAATTGCCTTACTTTCTTTTATTCTACCTTCAGAGATTATCCAGCACTGTGTAATAATTGGCACATATAGGGTGACCAATATACACTGGATGATTCAAGAGCTGAACAAATGGAAAACACAGGCACATTTCAGATCTGTCCTGAGGGGGCTGCTTCCTGAAGCCTCCTTGCCAAAGAAAGCTCAACCCACTCAGATGGGCACCAGAGAAACCCTTCCCTTGTGTATATACCAACATCAGAAAGAGGCTGTGACCAAAGGATTCTGAAAGACAGGCACAAACCCAAGCTTTTAAGAAGATGAAAAATATGTAAATAACAGAAAACAAGAGATGACAAAAATACAATGCAATATGGTTAAATACATTGAAGTTACTCATACAAAGAAATATAATGTTTAGTATTGTCCTAAAGTAATGAGTATTTGTCACGGTAGGATGAGGGCACCACATTTTATATTATATAATTTCCTGTTATGAAGTGAGCATGCACTTCCACTTCCACTAAGATTGCATGACTTGCTCGTAATTATTTTCTTTTCTTGAATTGTATTATCAACTGACAAAACTCTTCCATTTCCCACTCAATTCCTGTTTTTATATAATAAATCTGGTGCATGGAGACTCCTCTAAGTTATACAAAGTCATTTTTATAGAGGTTATAATGACCTGAGAAAGCTACTGTTTCTATCAGAGATTTAATTTCCCTAATTGACTTGCATTTCCCAGAATTGCTGGATTAAAAATGAGAGCTTTTGCTGTCTAATATGATTTACTCCAAATAGACTTTTCCCCACAATTGCAAGGAAATTCTCTTAATCTAATACTTCTCACAATAGCCTTTCATTTAAAAAAATCTTTAAAAATTTACATAGAAAATAACTATTACATCGATACATGATTTTAAATCTCACAGCTCTAAATATTGAAATCACTTATGAGTTCTACTTCTTGAAAATATTTGAATACAGTGAAGAATTTAAGCTCAACATGATATCATCCAATTTTTCATAGTAGGCTATTTAAATAATTTAGAATCTTCTAGATTCTGAGTTTCTATAAGAGTGTTTAGCAAGTTTCTTTACGAACTTCATTTTTGCCTTTCCATTGGTTCTAAAACTTCATGTGAACATAAGGCACAGTCCATTAAGAGCAAATGAATGTCTCTGAACCTCAGAATGGTCATAATGCAGGCATCAGCTAATCAGAATGTACCATCTTTCAGGCTACATGCTCAGATTGTCTTTTCTTTCTCACTGAATGCACATAATTTTGTTTGCTTGTGCTTTAAATGAAGAAATCAAAGCCAGCTTTAGCAGGTACAAAACACATTTGCTGATGCACAGAAAAATGAGGTTCAAAGATCTGACGTGAGGACTCCAGCATGGATTTTCCTTAGAAAAATAGGGGGTGACGATCAGAACACCATGTGAAACCCTCATGCACCTCTGCCACAGGGAAATGTGAGTGATTGTGCACAGGGCAAGTGAGGAAGGGTAGCTTCCTTTCTAATCAATGAATCTCCCCGTGTCCCAGGTGAGGAAAGCAGTCTCATGGTAGGTGTAGGACAACACACACAAAGACCCTGGGCAGAGGCTGAAGGCTGCTACCCCAGCAGGACACAATCCTTGCTCTCTCTCCTCAGGATCCCCTGCAGGCAGCCTCCATCCTCAGACTTAGCTCTTGCATGTGCTGTTTCTCCTTGCTCCGTCAAGTCTGGATGGATAACTCCTAGCTCCTGCCTTGCCCTGCCCCGTGAGGCATGCATCCTTCCCTTTCCCACACAATGCCCACATGTATACCAGTGTGGGAACCTGTATTAGTCTGTTTTCATGCTGCTAATAGACATACCCAACACTGGGTAATTTCTAAAGGAAAGACATTTAATTGCTTCACAGTTCCACGTGACTGGGGAAGCCTCACAATCATGGTGAAGGCAAAGGAGGAACAAAATCATGTCTTACATGGTGGCAGGCAAGACAGAATGAGAACCAAACAAAATAGGTTTCCCCTTGTAAAACCATCAGATCTTGTCAGACTTATTCACTACCGTGAGAATGCTATGGGGGAAAATGCCCCCAAGATTCAGTTCTCTCCCACTAGGTTCCTCCCACAACACGTGGGAATTATAGGAGCCACAATGCAAGATGAGACTCAGGTGGGAACACATCCAAACCATATCAGAGACTCCTCAAAAAGCCTGGAGTAAGCTGCCCTACATATAGGGCCTGGCACACTGTGGGTACTGCACTTTTACATCATTAAGTACAATGCTTCCTTTACGCCTTAAATAAGCTACTGTACATTCAGTTTGGTCCATAGAGGAAAAGTATGCCTGGCTCTGCAGAGGACACATAAGGCATGTAGATATTGATTAAGGCAAAACACCCATTTAACATAAGACATGATATGTGTGTGTGTGTGTGTGTGTGTGTGTATGCATGCATTTGTATATATGTACTTTTTATTTAGTTAAAATTCACATAACAAAATTATTTTAAAGTGTATAAATCAGTGTCGTTTAGTGCATTCATAATGTTGTAAACCATCACCTCTTTCTAGTTACAAAATGTTTTCATCACCCCAAGAGGAAATCATAAAGAATATTTCCTATAAATGGGATTACACATTATTAACCTTTTCTGCTTATTTCCTTTTGAGACAGAGTCTCACTCTGTCACCCGGGCTGGAGTACAGTGGTGTAATCTCAGCTCGCTGCAACCACCTCAGCCTCCAGAGTAGCTAGAATTACAGGCATGCACCATCACACCTGGCTAATTCTTGTATTTTTACTAAAGATGGGGTTTCATCCTGTTGGCCAAGCTGGTCTTGAACTCCTGACCTCAGATGATCCGCCCATCTTGGCCTCCCCAAGTGCTGAGATTACAAGCGTGAGCCACTGTACGTGGCCATTATTGACCTTTTACATCTGGCTTCTTTCATTTAGCACAATGTTTTTGAGGTTCCTCAACATTGTAGCATACATTAGTACTTCACATTCTTTATGGCTAGATAATATTCCATTGTATGGCTATGTCAAATTTTGCTTTTTATTCATCCATTGATGGATATTTGAGTTGTTTCTACCTTTTGGATATTGTGAATAATGCAGCTATGAACATTCATGTGCAATTATTCGTTTGAATACTTATTTTCTATTCTTTTGGGTATATACCTGAGACCAGAACTGCTGGGTCAGATAATACTATGTTTAACCACATAAGGAACTGCAACACTGTTTTCCACATTGGCTGCACCACTTTTCATTCCCAAGAGTAATAGACAAGAGTTCCAATTTCTCTCTTCTCAGAGACAGTTTTGATTGACTTGTGGATTATAGTCATCCTGGTGGGTATGGTTTGCACTGTAGATTTGATTTGCATTTCTCTAATGACAAATGATGTTGACCATCTTGTCTTGTGTCCATTCAAGTCTTTTGTCCATTTTTAAACTGGGGTATCTTTTTACTGTTAAATTATCTCTCTAGATATTGAATACAGACCCTTATAAGATTACGATTTGCAAATATTTTATCCCATTATATCAGCTGTGTTTTCACTTTCATGGTAGCACAAAACTTTTTAATTTTAATAAAGTTCAATTTATCTGCTTGTTCTCTAGTTTCTAAGGTTTAAAAGTCACATCTAAGAAATAACTGCCTAATCCAAGGTTATGAAGACTTACACCTATGGTTTCTTCTAAAACGTCGATATTTGTAGCTCTTACCTTTAGGTCTTTGATCCATTTTGACCCCAAGTTTTATATATATGGTGAATGTATACCTACCAACTACAGAAAGCAACATTCATTCTCTGCACATGAATACCCAGTTGTCCCAGAACCATTCTGAATAAGATGATTCTTTCTTCATAGGACTGTCTGGCACCCTTGTTGAAAATGAAATGACCATAAATGTATGTGTTTATTTCTCAACTCTTTCCATCCATTGACCTATATGTATACTTTCATACTAGTAGCAAAGTCTTAACTACTGTAATTTTAGAGTAAATTTTGAAATTGAGAGTGTAAGTCCTCCAATTTTGTTTTCTTTCTCAAGATTTTTCTGGCATTTTGGGCCCTTGCACTTCCATGTGAGTTTTAGGATTAGCTTGTCCATTTCTACAAAGAAAGTCAGCTTGGATTTTAATAGGCATTGTACTGAAACTATAGACCAACTGAATGAGTACTGTCATCTGAAGAACATTAATGAACATGGTATGTCTTTCCATTTATTTAGGCCTTCTTTAATTCCTTTCAAAGTTTTATTCCTTTCAGCATACAATTCTTGCACTTTTTTGTTACATTTATTCCTATAATTTTAAATCCTTTTTCTATTACTATGAGAATTATTTTCTTAATTTCACTTTCATACTGCTTATTGCTTGTGTATAGAAATGCAGTTAACCTTTGTATATCGATCTTGTAACCTCACAACTTTACTGAATTTGTTAATAGCTCTAATAGCTTTTTTTTTTAATCCTTGTAATTTTCTATATAGAAGATTATGTCATCTGTGAATAGAGTTTACTTTTTCCTTTTCGTTTGGATGCCTTTTTTTTTTTTTTAATCCAACTGTCCTGGCTAGAACACTCAGTAAAATATTGAATAGTAGTGAAGGCAGACACCTTTGTCTTGTTCTTGATCTTATGGGAACAGCATTCAGTATTTCACCATTAAGTATGATATTTTTCATAATGGTTTTTTGTATATGTCCTTTCTCAGGTTAAAGAAGCTCTCTTCTATTGCTAGTTTGAGGATTTTTATCATAAAAGGATGCTGGACTTCTAATAAATGTTCTTCCTATGCATATTGAGATGGTCATGTGATTCTTGCCCTTGAGTCTATTAATATGGCATATTTCATTGATTTCTGTATATTGAGCCAACAGTGAATTCCTGAAAAAAAAAATCACACTTGGTCACAGCATTTAACTTCTTTTCTTTTTATTTTGTTGGATTCAATTTGGTAGTATTTTATTGAGATTTTTGCATTTACATTCACAGGGATTTTGGTCTATATTTTTCTTTCCTTGTTCTGCCTTCATATGGTTAGGTTATTAGAGTAATGCTGGCCTTAAAGAATAAGTTGGGAAGTGCTCCCTCCTCTTCTACTTTTTTTGCAAGTTTGTGACACACACTGCTAATTTCTACCAACTTTAAACAGTTGGTAGAAACCAGCAGTGAAGCCTGGGCTTTTCTCTGTGGGGAAATTTTTTGTTGTTGTTTTTCTTTTTTAAATCAATCCATTTACTTATTGGTCAGATTTTCTGTTCCCTCTCCATTCCTCTGTGCTGCTCTTGTATTAATATTACATCTTTATGCACTGCGTGCCCATCAACACAGATTTGCAATTCTTTTATGCAGTTGTCTTTTAAATCAGTTAAAAATAAAAAAGTCACAAACAAAAATACATTTATATTTCCTTTTATATTTGCTTATGTAGTTACTTCACTGGCAATCTTTATGTCTTCATGTGGATTTGAGCTAATGTCTAGTGTCCTTTCATTTCTGCCCCAAGGACTTCTCTTACTATTTCATACAGGGCATGTTTATTAGTGATGAAGTCTGTTTATTTAGAAACGTCATAATTTTGCCTTCATTTGTAAGTAAGTTTTACTGATAATGTAATAATTATTAGTTGAAGCCTTTTTCTGACTTTAGATATGTTATCTCACTTTCTGGTCTCCATTGTTTCTGATGAGAATTCAGCTATTAATCTTATCAAGGATCCATTGTGCCAGATGAGTTGCTTCTCTTGTCACTTTCAAGATTCTTTGTCTTTGAATTTCACAATGTGATTATGATACATTTAGCATGAATTTCTTTGAATTTATCCTATTTGGGGTTTTGTTGATTAATGTTTTTCATCAAATTTGAGAAATTCTTGGCTATTATTTCTTCAAATATTTTTATGCCCCTTTCTCCATCTCCTACTTGACTCCTATTATTCATGTATGCTTGATGGTATCCCACAAATCTCAGGTTTGTTCATTTTCTTCATTCTTGCTTCTGTTTCTGAGGCTGAGTCATCACAGTTGGCTTAAATTTCAGTGATTCTTTCTTCTGCTTCTTCAAACCTGCTGTTAAGCCTCCTCTCCCTTATTAATTTTTCATTTTTGTTACTGTACTTTTCAACTCTAGGATTTCTATTTGGTTCTTTGAAATAGTTTCTTTCTGTTTGTTGATATTCTCTATCTGGTGTAACATGGTTGTCATACACTTCAGTTCTTTAAATGTGGTTTCTTTTACATTTTTGAACATAATACAACTGATGTAACGTTTTCAACTATTAAGTCAAACATCTGAGCTTCCTCAAAGACAATTTCTAATGATTCACGTTTTTTCTTGTGCATAAGCCTTGTTTCCTCACATGCCTCATAATTTTTGCTAAAAATCAAACATTTAAAAAAAGGCATTATGGCAACCCTAGAAATTAGAATCTCCTCCTTCCCCCAGGCTTGTTGTTTGGTTAGTGACTTTTCTGAACTAATTCCATAAAGTCTGTATTCTTGGTTGTGTGACCACTTAATGGTCAGCTAATGGTTGAATAATAATTTCCTGAAACACCTGGAACCAGTAAGTCTCTCAGACTTTGCTGAGGGATTTTGTTTGTATATTGGGATATACCTTCAACACTCAGCCAGGTAGTCAATGACTTATTTATTTTTTATTTCTTGCTTGCACAGAGCCAGAAGGTCAGCCGTAAGTAAGAGTTTAGGACATACTTAGGTTTTAAGTAGGCGCATAGCCCTAGAGATGTCCATGGTACTTGGGTTTTCAGGAATGTGCTGGAGCTTTTCAAAGACCCTACAAATATCTCACTTCCCAGATTTGCCTTTTTAGCTTTTTGATTAGTCTATTGTTTGCCCCAAATCTTAACCACTGCCTCAGGCAGCCACAAAGTTAAACATTTTCTATGATTGTTTTTGACAAATGCCCTCCCTGAAGAAAACACATTCTGTGTTGGAAGAGCTCTGAGTCAGGCCAAATAAAGACAACTTTGTGAGTGGTGTCTTCCAGAGAACCTCCAGACAGTTCAAATAATGACAATGCTCTGGGAGTGATGCTTTAAAGCAAACTTGTCCAACCCATGGCCTATGGGCCACATTTGGACCAGGACTACTTTGAATGCAGCCCAACACAAGTTCATAAACTTTATTTAAACATTATGAGATTTTACTTTATTTTTAGTGCATCAGGTATCATTAGTATATTTTATGTGTGGCCTAACACAATTCTTCTTCTTTCAATGTGGCCCAGAGAAGCCAAAAGATTGGACACCCCTGCTTTAAAGGATGTCCAACCCCATTTTGTTCCACCAGTGGCTGCCAGCTGTGATCGCTGTGCTTGTGGGCTGCTGGATTTCAAGGTTACTGTAGAGGTGGAGTGGGGGATGGGAACAGGTTAAGTTAAACCTCCACAAAACTCCCTTTCACACCAAAATTCAGCTATGTTTCTTAAATAAATGCTCTCCAGATTGTTGCCAGCTTTGGTTGATTAAAGAGTTCCAAGAAAATGCATTTTTTTTAACCAATTTTCTCATTGCTTTTGTGAAGAGGAGTGTTTGCAGAGGTCTTTACTCCATCATTTTTACTGCTACCACTCTTCTTTCTTTTAAACAGTGCATTCTACTCTATTGCATGAGGTAATATCATTCAATTGTTTTTTCTAATATATTTTTATTTGGAGAAATTCTAAACCTTAAAAAAAACTATCAAAATAGTGTAAGTGCCCACATACCCTTTGTCTAGATTTGGTGTAATATTTTGCCATATCTCTGAAGCATTTGAGAGTTAGTTGCAGACATCATGACAACTTCACCCTTGAAGACATGTATCTCCCAAGAACCAAGACACTCTACTGGTTCATTAGAAAAATATAATCATCACACTCAGGAAATTAACATTTTCACAATATTATAATTTATATGGCATATTCAAATCTCCAGTAAACAATTCAGAACGCAGACATATCTCTGTAAAGAGTTGGCAGACCAAGCAGAATCATGCTTAGCTCAGCCTCTGCCAAATGCCAGTTGAGATGGTCAGAGGCCTGAGAGGCTGCTATCGTTTGCAAGGTGCTACTCCCTGCCTCTGTTTCCCAGGGTCTGAGATTACCTATCTTCTTCAGAGGTATCTGCTTTGCAGCTTATTTCATTTTAGCAAATAAGATTGTTATCTAAAAATGCTTTAAAAAATAAAAGCAAAGCAACAATGCTGCTCAAATTCCTGAAAACAAACAAACAAAAATCCTGAAACAAAACTCTTTCCCCAGATAAAATCTTCCTGGGGGTATCTGTCAAACAAATCATTTCAAAAAGGTGCAAAATGCTGACACATGCACTGCCAAGACAGTTCCCTGATAACAACAGCAACCCTCTCCTAGCATTACATACACTCTCTGGCAGGGCAGTGTGTCATTTCTAGCATCTTAACTTCAGAGATGATTCCTCTGAAGGATATTTTCATGTCCTTGTGATTGGCCAAAGGTGAACTTGCAACGTAGTAAATGCCAATCCATCTACCAGTTACATTAAAAAAAAATTTCCTATTACATAGCTCTAAGCAAGCATCTACCTACAGCAGCATTTCTTATAGTATGAGCCATGAACCATCCACATCAGCATCACATGTGGAACTAGTTCGGTGATGGTTCCCAGGCTTCTTCTCAGGCCCACAGCTTCAGGATTTCCAGGCCTGGGTCCCAGGAATCTGCATTTTTAAAAGCACCACAGGTTATTCCAAAGGATATGTGTGCTGAAGAACCACTGAGCCAATCTGAAATTAACTGAAGCTTGAAAAAATCGGTAGAATAACAATCAGATATTGAGAACTGATTTGCATTGCTGTCTATGGTAATGACTTACAAAAATTTTGACCCTGATCCTTAAAAAGCAATATATTACACATCCTGATGCAGTACACACACATGCATATACACAGAAATTAAATTTTCATGAAAGAATATTTATCCTTACTACTTGTGATTCACTGATGTTTTCTATCCTGTTCTACTTCAGTTTTTAAAAAACTGGACATAAGCCACAAAATTGATTTCACAACCCTCTAATATGTTACAAACTGCAGTTTGCAGAACACTGATCTATAGCAATCAACTGAAATATAAAGCTCAATTGAATAAGCATAAACCTAGGGAGAGGGAGTGTAAAATACTGCATGGTGGTCACTAAACAAGATTTTAAAAAAGATATTAAAGTACAGGCATTTAGCTGGATTTAGAACAGCTTAATCACAATACTAATTTCCAAATAACATAAATTTCATTTAGTGTGAGTATAACTCTTACTACTTTCAACTAACAGCTGTGGGTTTTAGGAGGGAGCATATTAGAATGAAAATGTGGTTATGCTAACACTGAGTCTGGAACTTAACATGAGCTTCTGATTCTGGCTCTCCCATATGCCAGGGATGACAGCCTGAGCAACAACCTCGTTAAGCCTCAGCTTCTTCATCTATAAACTAGGGCTCATAAAAGTGTCTATCTCATCAGGTAGTATTAAATACTATGTGCACACCGTAATGTAATATAATTTATGCAAATTATCATTCAGAAATAAGACACCTCTAAACAACAGTTTTATCACATTAAAAATGATTTAAACATATTTGAATAAAGTTTAATGTATAAGCTTATATATAGATTACTATGGGAGGGTGGGTGTAGAGGATCACACCAGTAATCCCAGCACTTTGGGAAAATGAGGCAAGAGGATCGCTTGAGGCCAGGAGTTTGAGACCAGTCTGGACAACATAAGGAGTGTCTGTCTCTACAAAAAAATATATAAAAATTAGCCAGGCATGGTGGCACATGCCTGTTGTTCCAGCTACTAAGGAGGCTGAGGTGGGAAGACCACGTGATCCCAGGAGTTGGAGGCTGTGAGGTATGATCACACCACTGCACTCCAACCTGGGTGACAGAGCAAGACCTTGTCTCCAAAACAAACACACACATGAAAATATATTACTATGTGCACAAATTCACTATATACCTGGCATTATTTTTCTCTTGAACAAACCTTGAACATTTTCTCTGTATAGTGTTGTGCTAAGGGCCAGAATTAAAGAGTCAAGAGACACAGTACCACTTATTTAGCAGCTTATAATCTAGTCGCAAATTTAGGACAATAGGAAGTAATGTAAATCACTAAATCACATGCCAAGTGCCAGATGTAAGAGGTACAGAAAGTGAGTACAGTTGGAGTTCAGAGAGGAAAGGACTGGGAGTCAGGAAGAGCTCCAGAGGTGGGAACTTAGGTGGGGTGGGATGGGGGTTCGGGTTGTAGTAAACAAAAAGGAGGGTGGAAGAAACCCCTGAAAGAGGTGACCAATGGGAGTGAAGTCTAAGATCAAATTCTGCTCCCAGTTTGGCTGGGAAACAGTAAGTCATAAAGACAGGATTAGATGTAAGAGCCTGTCTGGGGATCAGGCTAAGGCAGCAGGTGAGGTAGGAAGACTGATTCAGAAGCTGAAGAGTGGTATGGTAGTGTGAAGTCAATTCAGACTGTCTGCAGACATCTGGGCATTCCTAGGAGAGGGGGCTTGATCAAAGCAACACCAAGACAGAAGGCAAGACATGGCCCAAAGCATCAGTGACATCAACATTACAAATATCTCTGGTTAACAGAATGAGCATATCAACACAGAAAAATGATTTATTTCCTATGCAACTGGTATACCAGGTATACATATACAACTTAAGAAGTTCGGGTTAATTTTGCCAAAGTTTATGGAGCACTTCTTTAAACACCAATCAACTTGGTCTCTAGCATAAAGTGAATTGGGTAGACTGAAGACTAGATGTTTGCCAAAGTTTGAAGCAAACCATCTCTACCACTCAAATGATTTTACTCTTCTTACTCAGATTTGCATTCCTCGCTCACCAAGCTACCTTCTGATTGAGAATTCAGCTTGCCAGGTAATTTGATACAGAGAAGAATGTCTTGATAAAAGTACAGCCTTAAGCATTCCAGTCACTAAAAGGGGTCTACATTGTCCTACTTATCCATGGGACTCATGTAAATTTGGTTATGTGTAACCCTCAGCAAATGTCTGGTCATCCTTTGATGTGCTGGAAATCTGCCATACCCAGTTGGAAGGGGGCTGTCAATCCTAGCTGCACTTCAGAGTCACCTGGGGAGTTGCTTAAAATCCTTTGGGGTGGAACAGCCACCTGGTTGCAGTTAAGGGAGCAGCCCCCAGGTGGACTACCACCTTCTGGTACAGTGGTTCTCAACTGTGGCTTCATGTTAGAATCATCTGGAAAACTTTAAAGAACCTATGTCAAGGAATTGAAATTGACAGAGATGTTAAAACCTACCCGCTGCGCAGAGGATATGAATTTTAATCATTCATGCTCTTCATTTCTAAGCAGAGATGAGAACATTTTAATGTACTGGAGTTATGGAATTTCTATTTCACTTGCATTTAGGATATTCAATTATTTTGTTCTATTTGATCTTAGACACAGGCCATAGCTTTAAGTTGTTGCTGGTTTTAAACTCTCAACTCATTACTGCTTTAGAGCAGAGATCGGCACAATTTTCCTGTAAACTGCCAGACAGTAAACAGTTTAGGCTTTGTGAGTCACACTGTCTTTGTGGTGGCTACTCAGCTGCACAGCTGCAGATGAAGGCAGCCACAAATAATATGTAAACAAACGGGCATGCCTATATTCCAATAAAACTTTATTTACAAAGACAGATGCAAGACAAAACCTGGCCAGTGAGCTGTAGTTTGCTGATCTTCTGTTTAAGAATGCTTGAGGGAGAGCATCCAAGATGGCTGAATAGGAACAGCTCCAGAGTGCAGTTCCCAGCAAGAACACAGCAGAGAGTGAGTGCTCACTGAATTTCCAAACAAGTTTTCACTGCCCACAGATCAGGAGATTCCCAGGCCGAAAAGCATCAAGGGTTTTCAGCACGGCTGGTGCTGTGGGTTGGTAAACTCACACAAATCTGGGCAGCCATTTCAACTGGTGCCTGGAATGCCTGGGAGACCGAGCTGCCAAATCAACTGAAAGGGAAGGAACTGAGACAGGGAGCCAGGTGATCTGGCTCAGGGGGTACCACCGACACAAAACAAGCCATTTGAAAAGCTCTGAATTGAGAGTTTTGCAGCAAGTACAGCTGGACCCAGGACAGTCCAACTCAGTGAAGGGAAGGGCATCCACAGCTACTGAGGCAGTCTGCCAATGCCGAGGCAGTTCACACAGCAGCTGGGCAGAGCCTCTAGCAGCTCAGCAACACCTCTGCTGGCAGATTGTGACTAGACGACGATGTGTGGGGCAGGGCATCTCTGGCAAAAGGCAGCAGCATGTCAGGAACTTATAAATAAGGCCAAACTTCCTAGGTCAGAGTACTGGGCAAAGATGAGGTTATGAGTTCTGCTGCAGCAGACTTAAAGGTACCTGCCCAGCAGCTCTGCATGGAACAATGGAGCTCCCAGCACAGCACTTGAGCTCCTATAAGGGACAGACTGTCTCCTCAAACAGCTCCCCAACCCTAGTATACCCAAAGAGACACCTCATAAAGGAGAGCTCAGGCTGACATTTGGTGGGTGCCCTTCTGGGACGAGGATAGCAGAGGAAGAAACTAGCAGCAACCCTTGTTCTGGAGCCCCCGCAGGTGATCCCCAGGCAAGCAGGGTCTGGAGTGGACCTTCAGTGGTCCTGCAGCAGAGGTACCTCACTGTTAGAAGGAAAACTAAGAAACAGAAAGAAATAGCTTCAACATCAATGAAAAGGCTGTCCACTCAGAGACCCCATCCGAAAGTCACCAACTACAAAGACCACAGGTAGATAAAGCCACTAAGATAGGAAGAAAGCAGCATAAAAAGGATGAAAACACCAAAAACCAGAGTGCCTCTTCTCCTCCAAGGGATCACAACTCCTCACCAGCTAGGGATCAAAGATGGATGGAGAATGAATCTGATGAATTGACAGAAAGAGACTTCAGAAGGTGAGTAATAACAAACTTCTCAGAGCTAAAAGAACATGTGCTAACCCAATGCAAAGAAACTGAGAACCTAGAAAAAAGGTTAGATGAGATGCTGACTAGAATAAATAGCTTAGAGAAGAATAAAAATGACTTGATGGAGCTGAAAAACACAGCACTAGAACTTCACAAAGCATACACAAGTTTCAATAGCTGAATCAACCAAGCAGAAGTAAGGATATCAGAGATTGAAGATCACCTCAATGAAATAAAACAAGAAGGCAAGAAGAGAGAAAAAAAAAAGAGTGAAAAGGTATGAACAAAGCCTCCAATAAACATGGGATTATGTGAAAAGACTTAATTTGCATTTGATAGGTGTACCTGAATGTGATGGAGAGAATGAATCCAAGCTGGAAAATTCTCTTCAGGATACTATCCAGGAGAACTTTCCCAACTTAGCAAGGCAGGCCACCATGCAAGTCCAAGAAATACAGAGAAAACCACAAAGATATTCCTCAAGGAGAGCAACCCCAAGGCACATAATCATCAGATTCACCAGGGTTGAAATGAAGGAAAAAATGCTAAGGGCAGCCAAAGAGAAAGATCGGGTTACCCACAAAGGGAAGCCCATCAGACTCACAGTGGATCTCTCAGCAGAAACCCTATAAGCCATAAGAAAGTGGTGGCCAATATTCAACATCCTTAAAGAAAAGAACTTTCAACCTAGAATTTCATATCCAGCCAAATTAAGCTTCATAAGTGAAGCAGAAATAAAATTCTTTCGGGACAAGTGATGGCTGACAGCTTTCATCACCACTAGGCCTGCCTTAAAAGAGCTCCTGAAAGAAGCACTAAATAAGGAAAGGAACAAACAGTACCAGCCACTCCAAAAACGTACCAAATGGTAAAGACCATTGACATAATGAAGAAACTGCACCAACGAATGGGCAAAACATCCAGCTAGTATCAAAATGGCAGGATCAAATTCACACATAACAATATTAACCTTAAATGTAAATGGGCTAAGTGCTCCAGTCAAAAGACACAGACTGGCCAATTGGATAAAAAGTCAAGACCCATTGGTGTGCTGTATTCAGGAAACCCATCTCATGTGAAAGGACACACATAGGCTAACAATGAAGGGATGGAGGAAGATTTATCAAGCAAATGGAGAGCAAAAAAAAAAAAAAGCAGTAGTTGCAATCCTAGTCTCTGATAAAATGGACTTTAAACCAACAACACTCAAAAAGAGATACAGAAGGGCATTATGTAATGGTAAAAGGATCAATGCATCAAGAAGAGCTAACGATCCTAAACATATATGCACCCAATACAGGAACATCCAGGTACATAAAGCAAATTCTTAACAACCTACAAAGAGACTTAGACTCCCACACAATAATAGTGGGAGACTTTAACACTCCACTGTCAATATTAGACAGATCAACAAGACAGAAAATTAACAAGGATATCCAGGTCTTGTACTCAGATCTGGACCAAGCAGACCTAATAGACATCTACAAAAATCTCCACCCCAAATCCAGGGAATATACATTTTTCTCAGCACTGCATTGCACCTACTCTAAAATTGACCACATAATTGGAAGTAAATCACTTCTCAACAAATGCATAAGAATGGAAATCATAACAAACACTCTCTCAGACCACAGTGCAAATTACAACTCAGAATTAAGAAACTAACTCAGAAGCACACAACTTCATGGAAACTTAACAACCCGCTCCTGAATGTCAGCTGGAATGAAGCGAAGGCAGAAATAAAGATGTTCTTTGAAACCAAGGAGAACAAAGATACAACATACCAGGATCTCTGGTACACATTTAAACCAGTGTCTAGAGGGAAATTTATAGCAATAAATGCCCACCAGAGAAGTGAAGAAAAATCTAAAATTGACATCCTATCATCAAAAATGAAAGAGCTAGAGGAGCAAGATAAAAAAAACTCAAAACCTAGTAGAAGACAAGGAATAACTAAGATCAGAGCAGAACTGAAGGAGATAGAGACACAAAAAACCCTTCAAAAAAATCAGTAAATTCAGGATCTGGTTTTTTCAAAAGATCAACAAAATAGACTGCTAGCCAGATTAATAAAAAAGAAAAGGGAGAAGAATCAAATAGATGCAATAAAAAATGATAAAGGGGAGATCACCACCAATTCCTCGTAAATACAAACTACTATCATAGATTACTATGAACAGCTCTATGCACATAAACCAGTAAA